>LPNX010398798.1:0-17306 GCA_001517045.1 Pseudotsuga menziesii
TGTATTATTCTGTTATGTAATTAATCGAATGGAGAAAAACAGAATTGGACATCCATGTTAAAAATATGGAAATGTATGTGAGTAGCTACATATACATACATATGCATACATATATATACATATATAGTGGCCCAAAACATCATACATATTAAAAATATTTTCTGGTGCAATTAAAATAGGAAATAAACACATGATGGAATGGACTTTCATTCACAGGTACAAGCATAAACCATAATATAACAGTAAGAAAACACAAAAATTAACATATCATTTTATGAAAATTATATACTTAAATATTTTAGTTCAATTGTTCTCCAACTTAATAGAGAAGAAGGCCGTTCCTCTGAGTTGTAGGCACTATTAAGCCAAGTATCACTTTGATAGGCCACCCATGAGATGGGGCTATCAATCCACAAGGGATAAATGTTTTTCCAGAGCTTCTAAGTATCTCAATATCTCATGCATCCCAGTGGTGGCTTAAGCCCCTCCATGGTTATCCAAATCTTTAGTTTTCCTTCCCCATCAACTTGTTCAACAAAAAGAGAAATCCCCCTTCTCTAAGTTAATAGTCCATGAGGAAAGCTATAACCCCCTTCTAGTGCTCCAGAGCAGGATGGAAATGAAGTCTCTGAATTGGGAAATACAAGAATAAGGTGCAGTCCAGGTTTCTTCCACTCACCAGTCTACCAGGTTAATGGCATACAGGCCTTCATATTCTGAATAATGGTTTCACACTTCTATGTTACACCATCAAGTTCAATTCTCTACAGTAAAGGCCATAATCATGGTGAAGGAAAATTTGAATGACGTAATGGTAAAAGGAACGAACTTGTCTCAAGCATTCATTTTTACTTTTATAGGAATGCACCATATTTCCATGTGGCCCATCCACTTGGAACCACTCTTAATCCCCTTTTCATAACTAAAAATAATGCTTTACTAAATAAAGAAAGATCCTAATCTTGACTTAATTAAATATGGTTAAGTGGAAATTGTTAAGGACATAAGCTTTAAGCCCCCACCCCCCTTTGGTTATTTCCAAAGTTCCACTAACATTCCCCTCCCATGTATTGATATCCCACTGCAACCATTTAGAGATTTTTATATTAATAAAAAATATATATACATTTACATAGTCGTGGTCATATTGACCATTTGTTTATGTATTTTACCCTTTTACATCAATATTTACAAAGTTTTCATCATGGGGTCAAAACTCGGGTATTGTAAATAAATTGTTTGTTTCTAGATTCATTTCTTTTGATGATTAGTTGAATTTTCAATTTAAAAAAAAAATTGATGCAATTTATAGTCCATAGAAAAAAATGGATTGTTGCAATAATGCATTACATAAGAATATTTGCTAATAATTAGGTGTTTCCTACACTCCATTCATATCCACTCATTTAAAAAACATTCAAATTTGTAAACCATTAGTAATTTACTATTTCATTCATATATTAAACTTTTAACGAAAAATGTATGTTTAACTCATCGAATTGAGTGAGTACTTTGTCATAAAACCTATTTATCATTGTTTGTTTGTGGTAGTACTCTCTTCTTCTTGATTTGTAGGAACACTCATTCACAAACAAATAGCAACATGAATCCACTAATAAGCAACAAAATTCATGATGAAAAGCCTCAATCAACACAAAAATCCTAATAAAAAAGTACAAAGATTAGTTGTAGTGACGTTTTCCTTCCATGATGTTGTGAGTCATTTTCCTCATCCAAAATAGAGGTTGAGATTGAGACTCCTGTGTACTCTAATCCATGTAAGATTACACAAAAAAATAGGTTCCTCATGTCAATATTTAGTACCTAGATATTACAGAGAACATAGTTGGACAATTTTAATTTCCATTTAATACATATCTACTTTGATAGTAACTTATTTGAAGGTAATGAAGACTAATTTGAGGTCAATAACAATGGATAATTAGGCATGCAATATATTATATACACCTAGAGAATACTACGTAATGACAGTTACTACTAACATATTGAATGGCGTTCTACTGGTTTGAGAGGCATTATCTAGGTTTGACATGGGATTTGCAAATGCTTTGAAAATGTGGATGTGTGCCAAGCTTTTGTTTGGAATCCATATATCTAAGTATGAATGGATTGTTGCAAAATTGAATGCTGGGATTATTGGATTGTGATTTGTGAATGCAATGATACTTAGGAAATTATTAAGATTTGCATTCTCTTAATAAGATATAAACCATTTCAAGTCAATTTAGAATCTCTAAAGAGGGCATTCTGCAATTCCATTGATGCTAATTCCATCATGTACATGATGTGATTTGATCATTTCCCCATCAAGTGAGGTGTCCTTTTGTTATCAATAAAATTAGGAAAAATTAAAAAACACATTTCATTTCAAAAGCTCTAAATAGAGAATTCTAGAATTCCATGGATGACAATGCCATCATGAACATGATTTGATTTGATCATGTCCCTATTGATTCAGGTGTACTTTTTTTATCAATGAAATTAGAAAAAAATAAATCTCAATCTAGGTGAGATTACATATCAAAATTCCTAATTTTCCATTAAATTGTAAATTGCAGTAAACATTTTACCATTGGACAAATTCAATATAAATCACAACTAAAATAAAGATAGCATTTACATCAAAGTGAATAAAGTAGATAGCACTCTCGCTAAAAACATAATATAACTCCCAATGATCAACTTTTCCATTATAACCACTAATATTGCATCTACAATAAAGAAAAACTAACTAAAAAACTAGATCACATTTCAGCTAAAAGTAGAATATAAAACATAAACACGAAACAAAGCAAATCCCATTTACATCAAAGTCAATAAAGTAGAGGGCATTTTAGCTAAAAACATAACATAACTTCCAATGATCAACTTTTCCATTATAATCACTAATATTGCAACTACAATAAAGGAAAACTAACTAATTAAAGTAGATCATTTTCCATTATAATCACTAATATTACAACTACAATAAAAGAAAACTAACTTAAAAAGGAAAACTAACTCAAAAAGTAGATCACATTTCCGCAAAAAATAGAGTATAAAACATAGACTAGAAACAAAGCAAAGTATAAACCATAGACTCGAAACAAAGCATTTCTGCCAATGATCAACGTCTCCAAAATCAAGATTGAAACTATGGCTCACTATAATGGATGATGAGACCTACTCCTGTGTTTCTTTGGAAACTATACTTAGAAATGCAAGCATACATGCTATGCATTGCTACTTGAAAATGAAAACATGAAATCCACTCACGAAAGTGAAGTCTCTCCCGCAAAGGGGACTCGGCTTACACACGCCTTGGAAGCGCTTTATTTGAGTATGAAAAGAAAGATCTTTCCTTGTTTTCAGAGAAAACAACCTTTGTGTTCACTTATCTTTACAAAGCCCTTATTACAATACATTAATAATTTAATTCATATTTTTATACCATAACCATATCTAATAACTCTATTTGGAATTTACAAAAGAGGAAGAGGAAGCCAACATTACATAAGAATAATTGATTATTTAACTTTTACGAGAGTCACTCAAACGCTCTCTGAAATTCTCATATTTTTATACCTTAACCATATGTAATAACTTCATTTGGCCTTTACAAAAGAGGAAGAAGAAATCAACCTTACATAAGAATAATTGATTATTTAAATTTTCCTAGAGTCACTCGAACTCCCTCTCAAATTCTTTGAAGGTTTGGGTATGGATGCAAAACTTTGCTTTTCTATAAGCCCCAATTTCTACGAAAGGATCGCTAGATTATGAATCCTTTCATTCTATTTCCCACCATGCTTGCAATGCTATTTGTGACTTATTCTTTGTTCTCCATGTTAACAGCGTCTACACAATTCTTGGAAAGAAAGGACAATGAGTCTTATGAACTTCGAAGGAAAGATCACAAATTTTAATGACAAAGAACCATCTACATTTTTTTATAGGTAAAAAGATGATAAGGCTCTTATTTACCATTATATAGTATTTATACAATTTATTATATAAGTTATAAAAATTATTGTAAAAAATTAGTACCATGACATTATAAATAAAAATTAGTCAACAAAGCATTACCATTTGTCTTTTCCTTGTAATTACCTAAGTTTTTTTAAATTAATGGCAAGTAATTTTGGCTATGAACTGAATCATCTAAAAAGACATGATAATTACAGTTGTATTGTGCTTACAGAGTAGCAATGGATTAATAATATTTTGATAGAAAGTTTCGCACCTAAGTCTTTTGATGAAATTTTAAAATAATTATTGCAATTTCAAAAAAATGCCAAAATTTAAAATTGTCGTTTTTTTAATGATGGGAACTATTTTAATGACACTTCTGGTATGAGCTAGGAGGCCTTTGAAAAGCAGTGATTGGTTCAGTTTTGATCTTTGGTTAAGGTAGAATATTGAGATTTTTAGAAGAGAAAAATAACATTTCTATTTTTAAAAACAAATAAACAAAAGATTTAAGGACCTCAAAAAGAGCTATAACATTGAAAGGAAAGATGATGATGTAGCCAAAGGCCTCTCCATCACACAACCTTCTTCCCATATCAATATTGTGAATAATTATTGTCATATTTTGTGCAAATTGTTTTCTTGTTCAATTTAAGCTTAGGTGAGTCATCCCCTAAATATTGTCATATAAACTTTAATTTTTATTTTTATTTTCCTCTCAACATCGAATTTGAAAATAGTTACTATTAAATCTATTTAAAAAGCAACAAAACTTTTAAGATTATAAAAAAGCTTACACAATATTACTTAAAAAGCTATTTAATTGTTTTGCCACAAATGACTATGATTACTTAAAAAAAAAATATTTTGATTGTCTTGTTTAATTTTTCTTATCTTCTTAATTGTTAATTTGAAATTAGTTACTATTACATCCATTCAAAAGGCATTTTAATCTTTGAGATTAAAAAAATCTTGCACAATATTACTTAAAATCAATTTAATTGGTTTGTTGCCTTAAATGACTCATTATTGCTTAAAAATAAATCTTTGTTTTAATTATTTTAAATAGAAATAAATTTTTAATTGGCTTGTTGTCTTAAATGGATATATTTATTCAAGTTCTTGTTTTGGAAAAATGTCAATAAAAATAAATTTCAGTTAGTTACCAAGATGTATTTATATATTAAGAAAACTGTTTTTGAATTCTTAAGATAAATGTCAATTGGTTACTAAGATGTATTTATATATTAAGAAATTTATTTTTGAATTCTTAAATTAATTTTGTTTGTTAGTGTGTTTTAGAATTGCTAATTAAAAAGATTTTTAATGGATAACCTAATCGGTGCCGTGTTACCTAAAACTTTGTCACTAGATCTTTTTTTATTATTAAGTTTATATTATTATTGTTTTAGTTTTCATTTAAACTCTAGACTATTTTCAGGTACGTTTGAAGGAATTAGACAACAAGATTTGTTATTGAAAATGATATTTTCAGTGTTAAAATTGCAATTTTTATTGCAAAAATAGATTCAGGACCTTTGATCACCCTTGAGGCACCCAAATTATGCAATTCCAATCACTGAAAACTAACCTTTAAACAATTTCCTCCTAATTTTAACCCCCCAAAAAAAACCAACCAAATTTTAGGTGCAAAACTACGTTTTGATTTGAAAGAAGAATGCTTAAAGCTAAGCGAACTAAGAGCGTGATTTTCGCATCCATTATCCTAAACCTAAGAGGCGGTAGCGCGGTAAAATATATTCAGGTTCATGAAAATACATCAACCCTACCTTAACGTAAGCATTACTTGATGAAGAAAAGACATCCACCTAATTCCATTAATTAAATTGAAGAAAACGACGAAGGAACGGATCAATTCACGAAAGCGACAAATGAACGGGTCACGTATGACGAAAGACGTCTACTTTTCGGTTAGGGGTTATTCGAGATCAAGTCATCTTTCCCACTTTGAGATTACCCAGAAACTTCGTTTGGACCTACTCATCCTGAGGATGCAACTTTTCTTTTATATTCTAAATTCTCACAATTACCCCCACTGTCTAGTATGGGTTGCCTTAGGTAACCCAAAGCGGCCGGTGTCATCTTCGAGTCTGCGCAAACGTTCCCTTCCTAATGCCTTGGAAAGTATAATGCTACCATGTCGGATACGACATATATCGTCCATGGCGGAAGAGATAGTAGAGAATATATATCGTAGCATGAACAGTAGGTTGTAAGAGCCGAAATTGCGAGTATTTATACTGTAAGTTTGCAGTTTCTCCATATGGAGAATCTCGGCCGATTTCTTTAGGTATATGGCAAGCACATTGAATATTAAACATGGAAGATGTATCGGTATTTTCTCTGTTTATCGATATTTTGTCAGTTTATGTAAATTATATTTCTACAACTACGCTTAGACACCTGAGATACCTGTTATTGTTTGAATTTAATTACTATTGCTTATGGCTCTCCTGATCCCACTGTTGACAGACATAACCATTATTTCCTAATGCTCACATACAATGATATAAATAAATTGCCATTTCATAATTATATTACATGTACTTTCAAGTTTTTAGTAATTATGGGTTGTCAATATCATTTTCTTGCAAGTTTTACTTATGCATCTTCATTCATGAACTAATGATATCATTAAGCTGGTTAATGTTGTTTCACAACTCTCTGGCTTCGAAAGAATGAAGTTTAAACATGGTAGCACAAACTAAGATCCCTTTTGATCTTGTTTTGTTTGATTGTTTTTTTTTTAATTTATTTTGTTTTTTTTAATTGTACCTTATTGTTTTTTTTTGCTTTGATTGAACATAGAGAAGTTAGGAAGGAGGTACTTTATAAGCTAATATGGAGGAGATATTGTAATTTGCTAAAGGTAGAGCCAACTTAGATCCATTTTAAATTCTGATCTACCAAATACAGAGAGGAATCCATTTTATTTTCTTGAGGTTTAATAGATCTATGCTGGTTTCTTAAATAGTTAAACATAATTTAATTTAGTGGCATGGAAATGAAAAAAAACAATATATATGATTATCAGAGTTCATTAAACTGGAATAAATTTATTTTAATTTAGTTCTATCAAAGATCAAATCCTTTTTAAGACTTTAAAATGGGATTTTGTAATTCAAGAAATTTCAAAGTTTTGAAGACTTTAAAATGGGATTTTGTAATTCAAGAAAATTTGAAAGTTTTTAAGACTTTACAATTTGTATTTTCTTGTAAATGTTTTCTAAATTTTATCCATTTACTGATTTGATCTTTATATCTTTATTAAAATTATCATTATATCACTTTTTAATGTGCTTTAGAACTATTGTCCATTATGAAAGTTTTTGTTTTTTTTAACGAAATATCATTTACATATATTTATATATTGTAATTTAATTTTTTGTTTTTTCTTATGGAACTTTGAATTAAAGAATTTTAATTCTTATTTGTATATGGAATTTTGAATTAAGGAAGTTTAATTCTTATTTTCATACATGTGAAGCTATGATGTTATTATTGATTCATGTTTATATAAGCTATATTACATAAATATGTAACTGAAATTAATGTAAATATTAATTCCTGTTTAGATACCTAATTAAAGCATTTTCTCATGTAGTTAAAAATTTGTTTATAATTAATAATATTATAAATATTTGTTGTTTTTTTAAAAATTCATTGTAACATTTGAACTCATTGTCTTTAAGTTGAGCTTTGAAATCAAATAAATAAAATTTCGAATGCAATTTTTCTAAAATTGTTATTGATAGGATCTCAAAAAATATATATATAAAATATAAAAATTCTATATATTTATGATTATATTTTGAAGAAATTTGATATTGAAAGAAATTTTATCATATTTATTAAAAAATGTTAATTAAAAAGTTAATTTTCTATATAATAAAACAAAGCACAATAGATCATTTATATCAATTTTTGGACAGCTTCACAAAAACTGAAGCCATCTATTACACTCAAACCACTAAAGCTTTTGTTGGCCATTAGTTTTGTTTTTAGTCTGAAGCTTTTGTTGGTGGTTAGTTTTGTTTTTAGTCTGAAGCTTTTGTTGGTGGTTAGTTTTGTTTTTAGTCTAAAGCTTTTGCTGTGGTTAGTTTTGCTTTTAGTGGATATGTGCTTGGTTATATATACTATCCATATATCTATGTGTTACAATTATACATATCTTATATTCTTACTTAATAATTAATAAAAAATTATTAGCTTAATGACTAATTATTTTATAAAAAATCTTTGATTTATTATAAGTACCTTGTGATTTTTAATTCTACCTAAATTGTTACCCTATCCAATCTTTGCATGATCAGATAACTTATGCCATGAATTTGTTTTCATTTGAAAAACTAATGCTTACATAAATGAAAACAAAGAGGAGATCAAGCAAAATCTTTGCATTGACTCTTGATAGAGGAATAAAAGCAAAATGCACAATTAATATTTTTTCTTCTAATTCCGAAAGGTATGTTGATTCCTTTTGCAGGTTAGACCAGGAATAAAACAAAAAATCACCATTGATATTTTTCTTCTTATTTTGACAACAGAAAGACGACAAAATGTAGGTGGATTCCTTTTGTAGGTTGGCAAATTTTGCATTCAAGAAAGAAAAATATGCATTGCTATAGGCATACTGCCATTTTGCATTTAACAAAGAAAAATATACAATCCTGTATGCACATCCTGCCATTTTGATTTTAAGAAAGAAAATATTATATTCATTTGAAGATATGCATTGCACATGATTTTTAATCCACTAACCAAGTTTTCCATGAATGAGTTTTAACTTGTTCTTAGATGAGGGTTTTGATAACTTTAATGCAATGATAAATGAGTAATGGTCGTGAGAACGAGTCTTAGTGATGTAAGCGTTAAATACGGCTATATTATGCTATGTTAAATCCTATTATCAGGTCTTATGTCGTTTTGATACGAATTTCATGCATTTCAGTACACCCTAGCTAGATGACTAGGAAAAATTGATTAGTCTCACTGTATATTTAATTCTGAGAGTTATGTGCATCAGAATGCAATTTCGGAAGTTGTTGTATGTTTTTAACTAACCCCTCTGTCCATAAAAACCTTCAAAATGAAATTTTGTTGTATTCGTACTGGGTTTGAATAGTCTCCTCTGTGCATTGCCTCTATTACACCTAATTTTACCACACATGGTATATCACACATTTATGGCCTTTCCTATCCCTCTACAGACTCTTTAGACCCCATGGACCATTTTTGTACCTTTGATGTTTCCAAGATCATCCCTAAAAACATGCATTATTTGCTATACACGACTTTTAAACCTATTCTTGCGTATATACATGGATTTGACCCTCAAACCCATGTACATTAGAATGTGCGCAAAAGGCCAAATAGTTTTTGAGTTTTCCTTGATGTGGATCCAAGTCACTTATCTTTTGGCCTTCCATGTTCCTTGAGATCGCTCGGATTTGACCTTCCATTACCCCATTGAAGCACTATATAAGGAACCCTTTGGATACATTGAAGGGGGGAGGAATTGAAGAACAAGAAAACTATAGTCCATTGTTGCTGGAGCTTATACTTGAGTCTGCATCCCTTTGTCCCTTAGAGAAATTTTTGTTCTTCCCATTCACCTTTATGCTCTTATTTGAAGGAAGTTGAAACCTGAGTTGGCCATTCCTCAGTTCTCTTGACTTTGCATGTCGGTCATTCCCATTACTGATATTGGTTCATGCACTTTATGATCGAGTCCTTCCACATTATACAGCCTTTCCAAGTACCTCGTGTTGGATGATGAGGGATGCATTACTGCCCTCCTTCTAGCGAATTTCATCCCTTCGAATTTAGATCATTTATTCTGGGATAGGAATCTAGAGTCATTTTTTAGTTCCTTGAGACTTGCAGTCATCAGTGGCAGGTTCTCTCGCCATCGACAGTTTTGGGAATACATCAATGTCCTCTGATCGATGAATTCTCTCAAGTGCTCGACCTCAACACATTGATTCACACTTGTTAGTTTGCACTCTAGTACCCTGATTCCAATTTTCATTATCGGTGGGTGATATCGTGTCTGTTAACATTATACATCAATGACCGGTAATCAGATGATGGACTACTATGTTCGACCTCGACACCTCTATTCACATAGTAAGACATGTACTTATAGCGGATTGTGTAGAAGACCTTCCAGATTGGTGGCATTTCATATATGCTACCTCCTTGATCGTGTGAGTGTTCATGAGATTTCAACTCTTGTGAATTGATTCCAGTGTATGTCAGATGTTTCCAGCCATTATCGATATTTTGATCCATTATATATCTTCATCTTTCATGGAGATCATGATCCTTTGTATATATTCATCATGGAGATTCTGATCTATCTATATTGTACATGGAAACGACCACACATGTCATATTTTGTATCATGCCTATTCATGGCCATTGTACTCTTATGTATCCGGGACTGCTATATCTACTTGCAGTTATGTGCAGAGTTTGATAATTGTATTATACTGTTGGATGGCTGGTTCTTCCACCGGTTTCTTCATCACTCCACTTCTGGGATGGACTTATAATGTATTTCGACCATCGTATCACCCCTCTTACCTCACACATTAGGGGGCATGTATTACAACTGATTTTACCACACATGGTGGATTACACCTTTATGGCCTTCCGTGTCCCTCTGCAGACTCTTTAGACCCCACAGACCATTTTTGTACTTTTAATGTTTCCAAGATCATCTCTAAAAACATGCATTATTTGCTATACACGACTTTTAAGCCTATTCTCACGTATATACGTGGACTTGACCCTCAAAGCCGTGTACATCGAGATGTGTGCAAAAGGTCAAATAGTTTTGGAGTTTTCCTTGATGTGGATCTGAGTCACTTGTCTCTTGGACTTCTGTATTCCTTGAGATCGCTCGAATTTGACCTTCCATTACCCCATTGAAGCACTATATAAGGAACCCTTTGGATACATTGAAGGGTGGAGGAATTGAAGAGCAAGAAAACTATAGTCCATTATTGCCAGAGCTTATACTTGAGTCTACATCCCTTTATCCCTTGGAGCACTTTGTGTTCTTCCCAAGATTGCCTTTGCTTGTGAGATTGCTATCGAGAGATGGAGGATTGAAGTGGTGGAGGACTCAATTTCTCCAATTCGCAGATGTGCCGACAGAGGTTGTCACTATTGTAATCTTTGATTTATATTATTAGAAATATATTTTTCTATCCAATAATGTGTATTTAAATGAGTATTGAATCCATGGATGCTTTTAAATGCTTATATGTTATTGATTATATATGCTAGAGTATGTCTAACACGATTATATAGCATGCTTGTCTTGTTTGCTGAATGTTGAGAGAGAAAATTGTTCATACAAGCGAGAGTGGAAAAGCTCAACAAGGATCTACATCAACCGTCAAGAATAAGGTATGTTTCGAGATCCTTTAGTGTTAGATGTTTGGTTTCTCTTGCATATAGGAAAGGATTGATTTTTGTGGTTACTTTGTCTGTTGTGGTACCCCAAGTCATAGGAAGTTTTCTTCGTAACAGCCTCTCCAGGCCAAAATTGCCAAATTTTCCCAAATCTCTCCTAACAGTTGTAATGTCCATAAAAATTGAAAATAATTTTTTTTATTAGCCTAGTTAGACACAACCTATTCGAGACATTGTTTAAACTTGTGGAATGTGTGTACTCTATCTAAATTGTCGTAAGTTGTTCTTACGTCTTACTCCCTTACTTCAGTTATGATTATTACTTGTATTCACTATTTCTGCTTATGATGTCGTAATGTTGATTACTATGTGATTCTTATGGTTACACTTTGTTGTGTATGTTAGATACTTTGATTATGTACTTCATTATTATTTTGCATATGCTTCTCTTGTATACCTGAATCTAACTTAACATTGTCTCTGGAACCAAAGTGGGTGGAGTGTTGGGACTAGTTCTCCCATGTAACTATATGAGAGGTAAAAGTCTATACTTGTCTAGCGGGCTTACTTATTTCTATTGAACTAAGGCACTTTTAATCTGTTTACATGCAGGCGCACCTTAGTGATGATAAACTTGTTACGAAAAGATGAACTTTTGTCCACTAGTGTTCATACTTACTACTAGTGACACCTATTGGTTGTTTATTACTGTTCTTTATAGACTTATAGTATTGATAAGGTCAATACCACACCTATCATTGCATGACACAACTCTGTATTTTTTTAATGGAATTTAAATTTCTTGGGGTAATTATTATCAATTGTTCATACCCTAGTCTATTAAAGTATTACATGTTTATTTTATTTAAACTACTAACATATATTTTTACTCTTAATAGGTTTATAACTTGGGTTAAAGACCAATCCTTGGTTTTATAAATAACAAATTTACCATGTCATATCCCATATGCCATGGAACTAGGATTGGATCCTAAGGAGCTCGATGAGCATTGGTTCTAATGCTTAGATCCTAAGGTTATGCGATACATATGTTAAATGTTGACCTTGTATCCATTAGGGGTAGTGAATATATATCATAGTTTAAACCATTACACATTGGGGTTTATCACTCTGCATACAATGGAGGCATTCACTAATGCACCACATGAGAGCTATAGAGAAGTGGGTTTGGGTATTTATAATGGCCAATAGGCTGTCTCCATTAATGTGCATTGGGGTGTGTGGAAACCCAAACTTAGAGCATGTCTCACGACGGGCTTGGTCATTTTCCAGATCACTTCTTACCCTTTGATCCTGCGTAGTATGGTGAATGCGACTTCCATTTGGATAACATGTATGGCAATTGTTGTGGTTTTTACAACAATCGTTGTTTGTCGGTATCTTACTCCATGAGTTCATACTTCTCATTATCATGTCTTGCTGTGGTTGTAGGTTACAGGGATGGTGAGGAGGGGCATGGTTCATAGATTTGCAAACAAGCCGTGGCAAGGCCATTCCTTTACGGTAATCCTGTTAACAAGTTTACACTTGTCCCCTCTTGGCTTTAATCGTTGAGACTGAGGTTTATCTCGTTGCTCGTTGGGGTTTTCTTGAATCCTAGTTCCAATGGAAGCGTTTTGTTTTGGGGTTTCACAGTGGGGTTTTCGATGGCTTTCGGGCCTGAGTTTAAATCTAATGAAATGTAATTTAAAACATGGTTTTTAGCCGTGAATAGAAACTTGGTTCCTTTGATAGGATCTCCATGTAATTTGTAAATTCATGGTTTTGATTTATATGATGTGAACAATGGCAACACCATTGCTTGCAATGGTGCAATGGCCACAGGAACGACTGCATAACTTTATTCTGGTTTCAAATTACTGTGTATATAAACTAGTGATACGTTGATGTTTATTGTACTGCATTGTTTCATTACATGGTTACTATTTATGTGTTTTATGGGGCATTCTCCTACGTTGGTTGTATTAGCTACTTGGATGACTTAAACAGTCGGTGCTGATGGATTTTGGGGCCACGCAGTGAATGGCGTTGGCACCCACCATTGTGGCTGTGATAGTGAATAGATTCAGACTTACAGTTGGTGTTTTTAATGTGTAAATGAGATGTCAAGAGAATTCATGGGTGTAAATCCTATTTGGAAATTCGTTGTTGTGAGTGATTCATTGACATGGCATGAAATAGTTTATTTAATTTACTATTTATTTATGGGCCATGGCCATGGATTTATAGTGTAAAGATTTGTAAATTTCTTACGACCACTGTGTAATGATTTTAAGTTGGGTTTACAGCCTATGTGTTGTTGATACACCGTGGCTTTATAAAATATTTAGGACCCTACACAAGTTGACCCTGGGTCGTTTACGGTACTGAGGGTTTATTATTTGCAATGGTTTTAATTTGGGAAGTCTGAGTGTCCACATAATTCGTTCCTGCTACCTCGATGCAAATGCTTGGCTATTAAATGATTTATGTGTATGAAGTAATTAATGTGGTTTTTATTTATGTTGGGCTTTGAAATTTATGGAGTACAATTCTTACTATGTAGATTATGAAATTCTTAGGTGGTATGGGTTATATTTTATGCAATAAATTCTTAATGTTTGATAATAATATTATTTGTTTATAATTTGTAAAAGTAACTAGTATAGGTATTTATATATTGTGGACCATTTAGGGTCTCATTTATTTGGTATGTTAATTGGTTTATGACACTAGTTACTTATACAGACCTCGAAAGATCTTCGTTGGTTCTTATCTTAGCTTTGATGTTTTATGGTTAACTTTTAGGTGTATTTACTATGAAATAGTTTAGTGAATTTTATTTATGGGCCATGGCCATGGATTTATAGTGTAAAGATTTGTAAATTTCTTACGACCACTATGTAATGATTTTAAGTTGGGTTTACAGCCTGTGTGTTGTTGATACACCGTGGCTTTATAAAATATTTAGGACCCTACACAAGTTGACCCTGGGTCGTTTACGGTACTGAGGGTTTATTATTTGCAATGGTTTTAATTTGGGAAGTGTGAGTGTCCACATAATTCGTTCCTGCTACCTCGATGCAAATGCTTGGCTATTAAATGATTTATGTGTATGAAGTAATTAATGTGGTTTTTATTTATGTTGGGCTTTGAAATTTATGGAGTACAATTCTTACTATGTAGATTATGAAATTCTTAGGTGGTATGGGTTATATTTTATGCAATAAATTCTTAATGTTTGATAATAATATTATTTGTTTATAATTTGTAAAAGTAACTAGTATAGGTATTTATATATTGTGGACCATTTAGGGTCTCATTTATTTGGTATGTTAATTGGTTTATGACACTAGTTACTTATACAGACCTCGAAAGATCTTCGTTGGTTCTTATCTTAGCTTTGATGTTTTATGGTTAACTTTTAGGTGTATTTAAATTATTTATTTCTTTTGGAATTTAAGTTCATTTTTCCTATCTATCTATCTATATCATTTATTAGTTAATCTTTTTAAATTAATAGATTAGTGAATTGTGTTATGATTTTATTCTATATATAAAACTTACTTCTGAACTAGTCTATTCAATTATAACATGCCTCTCCTGACAAATGAAATATGCTACTAGAGTATATAGGCCAAAGGATAGGTATGTAATAAACGTGAAATAAAACCTAGTTTGTAGGAAACACAGTTTAAACAGTAAAGATAATACAAAAGTAAAACTAAGGTGCAAAACCCTTGATTAATATTTATACATGAGTTAAAATTACAGAATTGAACAAAGTGAATAAACCCTGGATAAATTTATCATGGGAAATAAATTACAGCCTAGGGTTTTAATCTAAAATGTAAACCCCTAAAATATTTGAGAGGAAAAACAAAAGCACATAGGGTTAGAACATATAATATAAACCTTTGCATAATCTGACCAGCACTTATTCTGGAAAAGGAAAATAAACAGTCTAGGACCTCATACCTATAAATTTGGAACTCCTTTAATGGATGAACCTGCGCATTTAATTAACATTAGAGGAAATTTCAACTCAAAATGGGCCTCCTAAAAAGAATTAATAAAATAATAGTTAAAATAATAAAATAATATTTATTAATTTTGGAGGAAGAAAAGAAAAAAAACTACTTTTTTGTTTGTATTTTTGACATATCTCCCCATGTTTTTACTCAAATTTCGATCGGGAGAGCTCGTTGGATGCAGAATTAAATTTCACATCCAACGAGTACTCACTCGGCATACTTTTGATGGACCCTGCTACCCCAAAACAAGAAATACCTAAAAAACATGATGATGATGTCATCATCACATTTTTTCAGGTATTTCTTATTTTTGGGGTAGCAGGGTCCATCAAAAGTATGCTGAGTGGGTACTTTTTGGATGTGAAATTTAATTATGCATCCAACGAGCTCTCCTGATCGAAATTTGAGTAAAAACACGGAGAGATATGTCGAAAATACAAACAAAAAAAGTGGGTTTTTTTATGATACCTATCCCCAAATTTATATTAAAAAAGTATTTAAGACCTATACTGTATTTCAAATTTAAAGCAATTTCATTGGCTAACACATGATGACATGGAATTTGAATCAAAGTTAAAAGGCCCATTTTGAGTTGAAATTTCCTCTAATGCCAGCATTAGCAATCTTAGACATATATGACCTCTGTATTAGATGACTGAATCACTTGGGAACTACGATGTTCCACCCAACGATGACTTGAAACCATTCCTAGTTTCAATTCGAATCCCCCCTAGCTGGTTCCAACATGCAAGTAACTTAGAGCTCCTAAGGTAAAGTTTCCCTAAATGGTATAGCAGGTTTGGATGAGTTCTCTTTTTCCTTTTAGGAAAGATTGATCTCCAAGAATTCTCTTGAGAAATCAAACATGCAGAATAATGACTCCAAAATATAGATGAGATCCCAAGCCTTTCCTTGGCATGAGACTTTATAGAAATACTTTATAGTCGAGGGGGCAGTTAAATCAAGAATTGCTTCATTTCTTTATTTAACTCTTTTCATTTAATTTAGTACTTTTAATATTTTAACTTAGGAACTTTTAGCTAGTTCCTAATTTGACTTTTATAGGTATAATACTATTTAATTTTTATCTTAGTAATAATAGTAATAGATGGAACTTTTCCTTTTTCCTCATATTATTAATATTATTACTATATTTAATCTTTATACATACCATGTATAAAATACATAATAATATTAACATTTGCTAATATTTGTCTTGGGGCATCACATATTGTGATCCTTATACTTACGACACTTTCTTCATTAAGGTCATCGGGTAGATGGTTAGGTCTACTAGGCTATGAAACTCTAAACATCTTTGCATGTTGGATTCCCTCATACAACATGGTAGTTCTTTAGTACTTGATGAGAATACATAGATTCAAAATTTCATTTAATCACTTATAAATAAGTCTGATCAGATCAATATTTTTCTCGAGTCGTTTTCACTGGGGAATCATTAATTATTTTCAGCAACTCCTATTGCTTATTTAATCCCATACTCAATGCTAAAAACAGAAAGTTACAGACTTAGTGCTATTCAAGAGCTCTTCACTCAACATTAATGCTAGGATGTTCTTGTACGATACACCTAGGGATACAATGGCCAAGGATCTGATGTTCCAGAGCTTATGCTCAACATCAACATGGAACGATCCACGGCTTATGCCCAACACTTTCAACTTATCTTTTCATGTGTTCCAGAGATTTACACTCATTACAAATATAATACTCATGTGCTCCAGAGCTTCTTGCTCAACACAACATTAATTACTCATGTGCTCCAGAGCTCCTCGCTCAACAAAAAATATCTCATCAATCATGTGCTTCAGGGTCCCCGCCCAACAAAAACAAGCA
>LPNX010398798.1:24209-108934 GCA_001517045.1 Pseudotsuga menziesii
CCAATTCCCCCACATGAAGAAGTTCCTGCTACTTCACTTGAACAAGAGGTTCAACTGGATGATGTGATAGAGAGAATTGAAAGACTCTCAATCAATGATGAAGCACCACTAGTTGATCAACCAGGACCATCACGGAAGATTCCTAAATGGGCCACAAAGACACTTGAAAGTGTCCATCCAGATGAAGTTGGAAAGACGGGAACGAGAAGTTCGAAAAGACATGAAGATGGAGGAGGAGCAGATAATTCAGGTGATGACATGGATGTATCATTTGATTGTGAATTTAATTTATCTACTAACTTTGAACCAACTTCCTTTGAAGAAGCTTCTACTCGTGTTGAGTGGAAAGAAGCTATGCAGAATGAGTATGATTCACTCATGAAGAATGGAACTTGGAAGCTAGTTGACCCTCCAGTTGGAACCAAACCAATTGGTTGCAAGTGGGTGTACAAGAACAAATACAGATCAGATGGCTCACTTGACAAGCACAAAGTGAGGCTTGTAGAAAAAGGCTATGCACAGAAGGAAGGAATTGACTATAAAGAAACATTTTCTCCTATAGCAAAATGGGCTACCATCCAAACCTTACTATCTTTAGCTGCTCAGAAAGGGTGGAAAGTTCATCAAATGGATGTGAAGACTGCTTTCTTGAATGGAGACTTGAAAGAGAATGTCTTCATGTCTCAGCCAGAAGGCTTTGTTGTGAAAGGAAAAGAACAAAAGGTATGTAAGCTTGTCAAATCCTTGTATGGCCTAAAACAAGCGCCTCGTGCATGGTATGAAAAGTTAACCGAGCATCTTTTGAAGTTAAATTTTGAACATTTTGATCTTGATGATGCAACACTGTTTATAAAGAAAGTTGGAAGATCTATTGTGTATATTGTGGTGTACATAGATGATCTTTTGATGACAGGGAACAATGAGAGTTATATAGCATCCATAAAGAAAGATTTGAAAAAGATCTTTGAAATGACAGATATGGGACATCTCCACTATTACTTAGGAATTGAAGTCACTCAACATCCTAAGTATATATTCCTATCTCAGAAAAAATATGTTGGAGAACTACTAAACAAATTTTGCATGACAGAATGCAATCCTATATCTACTCCAATGGAACAGAAAATGAAGCTCACATCAAGCGAAGGAAAAGAATTTGAAGATGCGACCAAGTATCAACAACTGGTAGGAATACTTATCTACCTTACAACAACTAGACCAGATATTTCTTATGTTGTTGGCATACTTTCAAGGTTCATGCATAAACCTTGAAGGTTCATGCATAAACCTTGTGAAGGACACTGGTGAGCTGCAAAAAGAGTTCTAAGATACTTGAAGGGGACTCAAGACGTTGGAATCAAGTACTCTAAAGTGGATGACTAAAAACTTATTGGGTACTCAGACTCAGATTTTTATGGCGATAAGGAGACAGGAGTATCAACTTCTGGATACACTATGAGTCTTGGATCAGCAGCTGTCTCATGGAGATCACGCAAACAGTCAGTTCTAGCAGATTCAACAACAGAAGCAGAATATGTGGTTGCATCTGAAGCAACGAAAGAAATAGTATGGCTCAGGAAGATACTTGAAGATTTGCAAGAAAAACAAGAAAATTCCACTCCATTATTGGTCGACAATACTTCTGCAATCAAGCTGGCTAAGAATCCTAGATTCCATGATCAAACCAAACACATCAACACAAAGTATCATTTGATTCGACATCATGTAGAGGCCAAGACAATCCATCTTCGACATTGTTCCACAAATGATCAAGTTGCAGACATCTTCACCAAAGCGCTTGGATGAGAAAAGTTTGAAAGATTTAGAAACATGCTCGAACTTACGAACACCCCTTCGGATTAAGAGGGGATTGTTAGAATATAATCCGTCGGGATTATATTATGTAAATAAATAAATAAATAGTTATGTAGGAAGCTGAACAGTTACATAGGAAGGTGAAACTCAACCACCACTTGTAATGTATAAATGAATGCATTAGCAATGGAATAATATTTAATCGGGAGTTATACCTATCATTTACTGCAAACAACTTGTAGCCATTCCTAATGCATTTATTTGCTTGTAAGGAAGATATTTTCCTTACAAAAAAATTCTTTAGAATGCCTTGAATCTTCACTTGATTCCCTTCGCTATCTGTACACAAGATTGACTTGTGTAAGCAATCGATCATGACATGGTGTTGTTCCAACGAGTCCATGCCGATAAGTATATCGTATGATCCTAAAGGTAGGATATTCAGGCTTACTTTCATAGAAAAACCTTTTAGGCTTACTTCACAATCTTTAACTATTTTTGAAACTTTCTGTTTCGTATCGGTGGCTAACTAAACCAGCCAAGGTTTATCATGTTTTAATTTTCCTAGTTTGCAATCATCAACAATTTTAGGTGAAACATAGCTCTAGAAAGCACTGGGGTCAATAACTATTAAAATAGAAGTGTTCAAGATCTTACCTTCTATCTCAACCATGGTAGCTTGATGGTCTTCGTGTTGGCCATCCAAAGCTGCATAAATAGGAGGGGTTCTAGCTATGTCCTCTATGGTTGGTTCTTCTTGTAACTTGTGCAAGACTCCATTGGTCTTGTTATTAAAATCTCGGGCATAATGAGGTCCGTTGAACTTTCAACATTTTATCTGTATCAGCATAGCATTGGCTCCCCTAGCTGCTACTGGCTTGTTAGCATTTGGAGCTGGTACATATGGTTTCGTACCTGATTTGTTGAAGTTCTTATTCACTGAAAAACAGTTTTTTTGTTTCCTGTATGGGGGTGGGTTAAACCCTAGTTTGTGGTTATCAGAGAATTTTCTATACTTGTCTCTGTTTTTGTTCATTTTCTCTTTCCTTAGTTGGCCATGCTCATAGCAAAGCCTAGCTTTGTGCAATGTGGTGTCCAATGTTTTAGGCATGTCGAACTCAATCCTTTGCTCAAAGTTGGGAGGAAGACATCCTAAAAACTGCTAGATTATTATCTTTTCATCCTTGATGTATGGTACATAATGTAATAGATCTAGAATTATGTTAATAAAAGCATCCATAGTCATGGATCCCATACGTAGTTCGTGAAACTCTTTCACTTTTATGTCGAAGAATATTTTCGACATATATTTTTCTTGAAATATTTTGCAGAAGTTACTCCAGTATCTCTCCCTTAGCTCATATTTCTTGGTGTGTTTCAGATCTCTCCACCATCTTGCTGCTTTTCCATTTAAGTTATAAATGGAAACTCGAGCCTTCATTTCGCTTGAGTAGTTATGAACTCAAAAATATTTGCTCATATGCAACAACCATTCTTCAGCTTTCTCTTTCGTGTTTACTTCACCTTCATAGGTTGGGGCTCTTATTTTTCCAAACTCCCCCTATAGGTTATCATCATTTCTCTGTCTCTTCTTGTATGGAGAAAGAGAGAATCGTTGGAAAGGATGTGATGATCTCCTTCCAAAGCTTCGGGGGTATGTTCCTCTTTTTCTTCTTCTCTCACGCTGCTGGCCTGTTTATGGTAAGGTTCCATTTTTGACTTGTTTGTGGACTGAGTGGGTTTCCCTTGCGGGCTTCCTCCTGTTATATTTCTCAGTAATGCTTCATTTATGGCTTGTTGTTCCTTTCTCTCATTCAGACTATCTTCTCTGAAATTGTGCAATTCTACTTGAAGACTGTGTATGGTCACCAAAATATCAGAAATTTGTTCCACCACCAATGCCGCTTGCTGGGTGGGGGTGTTCATCTTTCCTTTCCAGTTGTCTTCTTCTTCAGTGTTCATGATTTTAACTGTTCTGTAAAAATTTGTTGTAAATTGCAAATTTTAAATCACACAAAAAATTTATGTTAGTTAATCATATTTACAAACATCATTTTTTTTTTTTTGCAGTGAATGTTTTGGTACACCCATTGGTCTCTTAGTGTTGAAACTGAGCTCTAATACCACTTGTAATGTCCCTAAAAATTGAATTTTTTTTATTAGGTTAGTTAGACACAACCTATTCTGGACATTATTTGAACTTGCGAAATGTGTCGTACTCTATTGTATTGTTGAATTGTCATAAGTTGTTCTTACATCTTACTCCCTTACTTCAGTTATGATTATTACTCTTGTTTACTATTTGCACTTATGATGTCATAATGTTGATTAGTATGTGATTCTGATGGTTATGCTTTGCTGTGTATGTTATATGCTTTGATTATGTACTTCATTATTATTTTACATGTGCTTACGTTGTATACCTAATTCTAACTTAACTTTGTTTTTGGAACCAAAGTGGATGGAGTGGCAGGACTAGTTCTCCCATGTAACTATATGAGAGTTAAAAGTCTCTACTTGTCTAGCGAGCTTACTTAGTTTTGTTGAACCAGGGCACTCTTAATCTATTTACATGTAGTTGCACCTTAGTGATGATAAAATTGTTATGGAAAGATGAACGTTTGGCCACTAGTGTTCATACTTGCTGCTAGTGACACCTATTGGTTGTTTATTACTATTCTTTACTCACTTTTAGTATTGACAAGGTCAATACAACACCTATCATTGCATGACACAACTTGGTATTTTTTTAATGGAATTTAAAGTTCTTGGGGTAATTATTATCAATTGTTCATACCCTAGTCTATTTGTATTACATGTTTATTTTATTTAAAATACTAACATATATTTTTATTCTTAACAGGTTTATAACTTGGGTTAAAGACCAATTCTTGGTTTTATAAATAAAACATTTACCATGGCATATCTCATATGCCATGTACCTTGGCTTAGAGCCTAAGGAGTTCGATGAGCATTGGGTCTAAGGCTTAGAGCCTAGGGTTATGTGATACATATGTTAAATGTTGACCTTGTATCCATTTGAGGTGGCGAATATATATCATAGTTTAAACCATTGCACATTGGGGTTTATCACTCTTCATACAATGGAGACATTCAATAATGCATTGCATGAGAATTATAAAGAAGTGGGTTTGGCTTTTGATAATGGTGAACAGGATAGCGCCATTAATGTGCATCAGGGTGTGTCGCAGCCAAAACTTAGAGCTTGGCTCACGATGGGCTTGGTCATTTTGCAGCTCACTGCTCACCCTTTGCTCCTGCGCAATATGGTGAATGCGACTTCCATTTGGATGACAAGTATGGAAATAATTATGGTTTTTACAACATTTGTTGTTTGTTGGTAGCTTACTCCATGAATTCATTCTTCTCATTATCATGTCTTGCTATGGTTGCAGGTTACATGGATGCTAAGGAGGGGCATGGTTCGTAGCTTTGCAAACAAGCTGTGGCAAGGCCATTCCTTTATGGTAAGCTTGTTAACAAGTTTACACTTGTCCTCTCTTGGATTTCATGGTTGAGACTGAGATTTATCTTGTCGTTGGTTGGGGTTTTCTTGAGTTCGGGTTCCAATGGAAGCATTTTGTTTTGGGGTTTGGCAGTGGGGTTTTCGATGGCTTTCGAGCTTGAGTTTAAATGTAATGGAATGTAATTTAAAAGATGGTTTTTAGCCATGAAGATAAACTTGGTGCCTTTGACAGGATCTGTGTGTAATTTGTAAATTCATGGTTTTGATTTATATGATGTGAACAATGGCAACATCATTTCTTGCAATGATGCAGTGGCCACAGAAACAAGTCGTAACTTGATTTTGGTTTCAAATTAGTGTGTATATAAACTAGTGTTGCATTGATGTTTATTTTACTGCAACGTTTAATTATATGGTTACTATTTATGTGTTTTATGTGGCATTCGCCTACATTGGTTGTATTAGTGACTTGGATGACTTAAACAATTAGCGTTGATGGCTTTTGGGGCCACGCCATGAATGGCATTGGCACCCACCATTGTGGCTCTGATAATGAATAGATTTAGACTTACAGTTGGTGTTCTTAATGTGTAAATGGGATATTAAGGGAGGTCATGGGTGTAAACCCTATGTGGCAATTCGTTGTTGTGAGTGATTCATTGACATGGCATGAAATAGTTTATTTGATTTACTATGAAGTTTATTTATGGGTCGTGGTCATGGATTTACAGTGTAAGGATTTGTAAAGGTATTACGACCACTGTCTAATGATTTTAAGTTGGGTTTACATCTTATGTGTACTTGATACACCGTGGATTTATAAAATATTTAGGACCCTACAAGAGTTAACACTAGGTCATTTACAGTATTGAGGGTTTATTTTTTGTAGTGGTTGCAATTTGGACAGTCTGAGTGTCCACAGGATTCGTTCCCACGACCTCGATGCAAATGTTTGGTTATTGCATGATTTTTGTGTATGAAGTAATTAATGTAGTTTTTATTTATGATGGGCTTTGTTTTTTATGGAGTACGAAGTCTTGCTATGTAGATTATGAAATTCTTAGATGGTATGGGTTATATTTTATGCAATAGCTTCTTAATGTTTGCTAATAATATTATTTGTTTATAATTTGTAAAACAAATTTGTATAGGTATTTATATATCATGGACCATTTAGGGTCTCATTTATTTGGCCAGTTAATTGGTTTATGACACTATTTACTTATACATACCTGAAAAGATCTTCGTTGGTTCTTATCTTAGCTTTGATGTTTTATGGTTAACTTTTAGATGTATTTAAATTATTGATTTCTTTTGGAATTTAAGTTCCTATTTCCTATCTTTTAATATATATATCATTTAGTAGTTAATCTTTTTAAATTAATAGATTAGTTAAATGTGTTATGATTTTATTCTAGATATAAAACTTACTTCTGAACTAGTCTATTTAATTATAACATGCTTGTGTTGACAAACGAAATATGCCAGTAGAGTATATAGGCCAAAGGACTGTTATGCAATAAACTTGAAATAAAACCTAGTTTGTAGGAAACACGGTTTAAACAATAAAGATAATACAAAAGTAAAACTAAGGTACAGAACCCTTGATAAATATTTATACATGAGCTAAAATTACAGAAGTGAACTAACTCAATAAATCGTGGATAAATCTAGCATGAGAAAATAAATTATAGCCTAGGGTTTTAATATAAAATGTAAACCCTTAAAATATTTGACAAGGAAAACAAAATCACCTAGGGTTAGAACATATAATATAAACCTTTGCATAATCTGACCAACACTCATTCTAGAAAAGGAAAACAGACAGTCCAGGACCTCATACCTGTAAATTTGAAACTCATTAATGGCTGAACCTGCACACTCAATTAACCATTATTAACAATCATAGGCAGATTTGACCTCTGTATTATATGATTGAATCACTTGGGAACTACCACGTTCCACCCAACCATGACCTGGAACCATTCCTGGTTTCAATCCAAATCCCCTCGAGGTGGTTGCAAAATGCAAGTAGCTTAGATCTCCTAAGGTAGGGTTTCCCTAAATGGTATAGCAGGTCTGGATCAATTCTTCTTTTTCCTTTCATGAAAAAATGTTCTCCAAGAATTCACATGAGAAATCAAACAGGAAGAATAATGAGTCCAAAAGATAGATGAGCTCCCAAGCTTTTCCTTGGCTTGAGACTTTATAAACAAACTTTTCACTGAATGGCGCATTTAAATCAAGAATTGTTTCATTTCTTGATTTAACCATTTTCATTTAAATTAGTACTTTTAATATTTTAACTTAGAAACTTTTAGCTCGTTTCTAATTTGACTTTTATAAGTATTATACTACTTAATTTTTATCTTAGTAATAATAGTAATAGATGGAACTTTTCAATCTTCCTCATATTATTAATATTATTACTATATTTAATGTTTATACATACCATGTATAAAATACATAATAATATAACATTTGTTACTATTTGTCTTGGGGCATCACATATTGTGATCCTTAGAATTACGACACTTTCTTCATTAAGGTCATCAGGTAGACGATTAGGTCTACTAGGCTAGGAAACTCTAAACATTCTTGCATGTTGGATTCTCTCATATAACATGGTAGTTCTTTAGTACTTAATGAGAATACAAAAATTCAAAATTTCATTGAACTGTGTTTATAAATAAGTTTGATGAGATCAATGTTTTTCTCAAGTCATTTTCACTCACGAATCATTAATTCTTTTAAGCAACTCCTAGCGCTTACCAGAGCCCATACTCAACGCTAAAAATAGGGAGTTACGAACTTAGTTCTATTCCAGAACTCTTCGCTCAACACTAATGCTAGGATTTCCTTGTACAATACACCTAGGGATACAATGGCAAATGATCCGATGTTCCAGACTTTATTTTAAACATCGACAGGGAAGGCTCCAGGGCTTATTCCCAACACTTCAAACTTATCTTTTCATGTGTTCCAGAGATTTACACTCAACACAAATATAATACTCATGTCCTCCATAGCTTCTTGCTCAACACAACATTAACTACTCATGTGCTCCAGAGCTCCTCGCTCAACACAACATATCTCATCAATCATGTGCTTCACGGTCCACACCCAACACAAACAAGCATATATATATATATATATATATATATATATATATATTATCAACAATTGGCTTACGCCNGGTCTTCGACCCAATATATCAAAATAAAACATTAAGATAACATCATAATCAATAGGCTCATGCCTATAAGTGTTAGGTGCAAAATTTGGGATATTACAATAGCCCCAAATCTTACCTAAACTATTATTGGTTGTTTGAAATTTTATTTGAATCGTATTACCAGTGATTCAACACATCAAAACCTTGTGAAATCCTATGGTCGAGTAGATTTGAAAAAGTATTCCTAGCCTCATAGTTAGGTGACCCATAAGCATGGGAGTAAGTCTCAGCATAGATGATTCTGAGACCTAAATGGTCCATGATATAAGTGTGTTAGGGAAGATTATTTCAAATTCCTAAAAGTATCATTTGTTTCTTCCCTTATCCCTCTTCCCTATTCATAAATTTCGCCGAAAAATATCTTTATTTGCCTAGTCCAAAAATTAACTCAGTGAGTGCAAGTTTGATAAAAGTTCTACATTAAATTTGTAGCAAGTTAGTGTTCTGATATGTATATCAGATCCAGGTACAGTACACATGTAAGAGTCGAACTCCTAATAAAATTGTTCGAACTCCTACTAAACTCCTCCAAACTCCTAGTAAAGTACCGCATCTTGTTACACCGATAGTTACGCCGATAGTTGTATATATCTTAGGATTTTGGGGTGGAATACCATATATGTTTTTTCATCTACTCACAAGAATGAGACAAGTGAACTTTCGATATTGATTCTATGGGCATCGTCCAAAATTCAGAATTAATAATTTCAAAAAAAATAAAAATAGCGTACTTAACATCTCACAAGTGAAGTTCCTTATAGTTGGAAACATTAAACTTTAATTTCAACTATTCCAACTTCAACTTCAATTATTCCATTATTAGATATAACTATGAGCTTAACTCCATTGATGATACAACTATTAGCTTAACTTCTACTCCTATCATAACTTTTAATTGAAGTGCAATTGCTTATATATTAACTTTTAAATTAACTATTAGATACAGGTATTAGCTTAAGTCCAATGATTGTGTCACTATTATCTTAACTTCAACTCTAATCATAGTTATATTGGATAACTATTAGCTTAACTATTGGATACAATTATTAGCTTAAGATTTAGTAGAAGTTCAACTCTAATCCCTTAAAACTTACTCGAATTTAGAGCACGATTCCAACTATACATCCATTGCAACAAAATCTCAATTGCGTCCAAATACCTCCATTTTGTTTTTTGCATGCATAAGATTTGTTTCACGTTCTAGACTTTCTTGGGAGCGCGCCACATACCAAAACACTCTATTTAAAAGGGGCACTTTGTGCAACAACGCATTGTCTCGATTCCTTTGATATTTAGGTTTTCAAGATTAAGAAGAGAGGGATTGCAAACGATGGCGGCTAGCACACTATGGAAACTTCCGCTGTTTAAATTGGCAGTGCAGGCGGTTGTACTGATGAGCGATGCAGAAGCAACTATCTAGTGCTCGACGGTGAGCTCTGATCAGCACCCTTGCCTTGTCTATCTGACGAGGAGTGGTCTTAACCCCAGGAAGCATGCTGCAACGACGTTAAGGCTCTCAACGCTAAATCCCGGACTCTAGCCACCATTACAACTCAGCTAGGCCCGGCGAAACACCCTTTCTGTGTAATAAACATTGGGGTTTCGAGCATCCCTTCCAGTAGCAACTCTGACGTGTACAAATAATTTCCATTCCGTCTCTCAATGTTTTATCAATAATTATATACAAGATGGGAAAGACGAGTGCTTTACTAATACACTACATTGGATCGTTACAACTATTTTTCTTCCTCTTTATTCACCTTTTTATTATATTTTATGTAAAGGAGGAGGTATTGTCAAATAAAAATAATATCTTATCTATATAAATAATTAGATTAGATTCTAAGTAGTTACTTTTATAAAATTGATATTTATTTCATAAAATTTTATTGTTAAAAATATTTAACTAAACATTGAATTTCTTAAAAAAATATATATAAATATAAATTATTTTATTTCATGTAACATTATACAAATATATCGAGCAACTCCAAGGAGCTCCCAGCAAGGATCACTCAACCGGGACCGCAACATCATGCCCACCAGCGCCCACTTTAAAACTTTTCCATGTCGTTCTTGCCAACCAAGCGCCCAACTCACCCTGCCTTGGGTAAACAAAGTCTTATTAAACATTGAATATTTCAAAGGAATAGACATAAATAATATGGACTTTAAATAGCTCGAACTTAAGTTAGTTTTGTTTTTATAATTGCTAAATTACATGAATAAAAGAAAATTTCTTTTGATTTGATATAATATTTTGTTTTTATATTAATTAAAAGATGATGTAAGAAAATTGTTTCAATTTTTATATTTAAATAAGTTATTGAAATTATTAGTAGTATAATTAATATTATGGAATTTTTATATTTAAATAAGTTATTCAAATTATTAGTATTATAAATAATATTTTGGAATGAGGTTGCAATTTAAGTGAGTATGTAGAACATTATTATATGAAAAAAAAAATATTAAAAATGAAATTTAATATTAATATATTTACGCCTAAAGTATTGATGCCCAAAGGTTTATATATCTAAGAATTTTGAGTGGACTACCATTAATGTCCACTTCCATATTAATAGCTAGAAGTTGACTTCATGTGCATAAGTCTTAGGCTAACTCTATTTGGAAGCTATGAGTCTAGTTAATTAGGAGTTGTTATATTAACTACTAGCATAGATCCATTTTAAACCCAGATCGATCAAGCATCCAAAGGAATACAATTTTTTTGAGGTGTACATTTGTTTACATTGCATATATACTACTTTAATTTTTTTATATTTTATTTAAGCCATGTAATTTATATTTTTTAATATTTTTTTATTTATGTCAGCTAGCATAACATGACTAACCTGAGAGCATTTCTCTCCCAGCATCTCCCTCCCATACTGGGCTGGAAAGCACGAGCACGATGCACATTTCTCTCCCAGCATCTCCCTCCCATACTGGGCTGGAAAGCACGAGCACGATGCAAATTAACTGAAAAAGCTTTATTTTAACTTCTAAATCAACTATTAGAAACAACTATTTTAACTTTTAAATGAACTATTAGATACAACCATTAGCTTAACTTCAATGATGATACAACTATGAGTTTAACTTTAAATATGATTTTAACAACCACAAATTAAGTAGTTGTTATATTACATTAATTATTGGGTACAAGTAATTGACACATTCTATGTCAAATATATAACTTTCGAGGTATTCCAAACATATTAATCTTATTAATATTAATATGATTGTTGCTACTGATCCATAAACAAACATTATTCAACCCCAAAAAAATAAAAAATCCTAACCTACATTCCATCAATCCTTGCCACATCGCATAAACTCTTCACCACGTTACATCAACCGAAACCCTTGACATGCCCCTTAATACAGGAAAAAGTTGAAAACGACCAGCAATATCTCGCCGGGACAGATACCTTCCATAAACCAGAACCCATATTCACTGCAAGCATTCACAACGGCCATGGTTGCACTTCGAGTCGGCGAATTCAACCCATACAGAGGCTATGCCTCCCATTTATAACCTAAGCGTGATGAAGAAGAAAATAAACATCACCCCGAAATCCAGAAAACAGGATCAAATCATCGTAAATCCCGATTCTTAAGTTAGACATAGTCACATCTGCAATATCAAAGTTTGTTGAAGAAAGCACTAAGTTGAAAGCACCAGGCCGAAGGAAGAGAAATGGTGGGTCCTTTCTGGCCAAAACCTCTCTAGCATGGATGTAAATCTACCTCCAATTTCCTAAGAAACCCCGAGAGTTTCGTGACAGGCTGGTTAAAACCACCTGCTTTAGAAATGGTTGTCGAAACCATGCGTTGAATCCTCTAAGCACGATGCTCGTGACTACAAATCTGGAAAGTTCTTGTGTGCAAGACCAAGTTGCCCCACATGATGCTATGCTCCCATGTTTCAAATGTGTGCTTGGGATTTCCTCTCGCCCGATTCTCGTTTTCTTTTGGTACGCATATGCATATAACTATTCATTGGTTCAATCTTATTGGATGGATATGGTTATTGATTGGCTATTAAAAATTAAAAATTAAAGAAAATATTAGAAAATGGTGTAACACACAATAATCATATTGATTGTGTTCTCATTATTAAGCAAAAGAATATATAAGATTACATAACAACAATACGTGTTTTTTCTATATTCAAATGCACTTGTTTCCAATAGTTTGGTGAACATATCACCCAAGTGCTCTTTAGAGTCACAAAACACGAATGAAATGATAGTGAGTGTCAATGTGTTTTTTTTTTCTATGAAATACATTATGTTTGGACAATTGTAATGGAGAGCTATTGTTACAGAAATAGAAGTTGGATTATTTTCAATGTGTCTCATTTCCTTTAAAAGTCTTTTTAGCCACATTGCATGTCAAGTTGTTGTGGTGGTTGCTACATATTCTGCTTCTGCAAAAGACATGTTGGCAATGGGCTCTTTCTGAGATGCCCAAGAGATTAGATTTGAATCCAAATGGAAAGCATAACCATATGAGCTTTCATTATCATCAATACTTCCTGCAAAATCATTGTCGGTGTACCCTACGAGAGTATTGTCTATTGTATGACTATACCAGAGGCCATATCCAAGTGTTCCTGCAACATATCTCAAAATTATGTTTCCAACTTTCTAGTGAGAGTCCTTGGGAGAATCCATATATCTGGAAATAAGACTCACAACATACATCAAATCAAGTCTAGTTGGAGTTAAATATGTTAAATTATCTACGAGTCTTTTATGTAGTGTAGCATTTATTCCTTGTCCATCATCATTTTTTGTTAACTTGGTGCATAGAACAATAGGGGTTTTTTGATGGTTTACATTTATTCATTCAAAATCTCTACAAAAATATTAGTAACATACTTATGCTCACAAATAAAAATACATTGATAAGTATGAGTAACTTCCATACCAAGGAAGTACTCACGGGGGGTTCAATCAATGAAATTTTTACATAAGATGACAGTTTGTAGTCCATATTAAAGAATATCCCTAATTTCATTAAATATTCGAAAATGCCTCATAAAATTGAATTGATGAACCCCCCTCCCAATATACCTTTTAAAATAATAAATTCCCTAGTTTCACCATATATTGTAGGTATCCATTTTTGTCAACCCATTTTTTATACCCCCTTTCTATCATATTATAAAATTGTAACAAACATGAGCCTTAACACATCTTAGTATAAGCAAACATGATGTTAAAAAAAATAGTATAATGTTAATAATTATCCTGGATTGTAGGGGTGATTGATCGATTTGTAGCATTATATTATGGAAGACCCATCAAAATAGTAACATGGAAGGAAAAATGTGTAAAAGAAAACCTAGTCAAGAGATTAACGTAACAAAGAATGTAAAAGACTAATAGTCCAATAGTTAGTGCAATGCTTAGAAAAGATTAGAATTGCAGATGTTTCACAGTACAACCTACCAATCTACCAATTTATATCATGTAAATACATGTAGATCCATAACGAGAACTTCTTTTCTTCAAGCTTAAAAAGTTAAACTCCATAAAAATGCGAAATTGAAACACATTCATGGATGGACTTCCCTACCTTCCTTTCAAAACAAACATCATTGATGTTTGAACCCAAATGAACATACACAGATTCCTCTTACTTTCTGTCACATGCCCCAATTTATAAAACAGTTTTATGTTATTCAGGAACATTATGTTATATTTTATGTTAAAGTTTGTAACTAATGACCAAGTGGGGTCAAGGATAATTTAATGTATTGCAGAATATTTTATTAATAAATGAATAAAAGATGAGACAACACCTTAGGGAAGCTGTTAATTGAGTGTTTACTGGCCACTTGGTGGAGGATACTGGGTTGAGATCATGTTGACAAGTGGCAACATCCTCAAACTACTTCTAACTATTGCAGGTGGAAACTTTTCTATATTTGCGGTCATGATTCCCCAAGAAAGTGGAATAAGAGTAAGTGGCTCATTAATTAAAATCTAACCCAGAAGACCTAGGCTTGATATAAAACTTCCCATTGAAGATAGCTCGGGCTGCTCATTCTAGATTTGTGATCATTCTGAGTGAATGAAGTGTACATGAGAAATTCGATGGAGGGGACTAGTTGAAGTGAGTTTGAGGGGATAAGTGCTAAATATTGAACTTGTGCAACTATTCTAAGCTAAAGTTCTTACTACTGTAAACATGACTGAGTTACTGCTGAATACTCAGTAGAGTTACAGAGTATCTCAAGAATATATCTCTCACCCATTACTCACCAGGAGGACCAGGAGATAGGCAGAGGGGTCCTAAGAAATTGCAGACTAATATTTTCTCCACGAGTTGGTTGGGAGAAAATTAGTAATTTAGTAGATTATGATTAAACAGTATAGATATTGCTAAGTTAAGTGATAGATAGGAAAATTACCAAACTGTATTTTTCCACGCATTTTACAAGGTAGTACTCTAGTATAGCCGGTATGCTTAGTTTAGATAAGTATATTTTTCATTAACTTTAAATGCGTATTTAAATAATCTCTTCTATAGTTTTACATAATTTATTTACAGAAATCTAGCTCTACTTGCACTGTCTATTGAAAGTATCTACAATATCTAATTACTGGAAAGAATAGATTTATATAATAAACACCAGTAGGTATAATATTTATAAAATTAAACACTAGTATTAACACCTAATATAAATACAATAAATAAATTTAAATAAATAAATATAGGAACAGTAAAAGGTTTACTTAGGGATTAACCCAGTTCTTAATATCATAGGTCAATTAACTACCTATTCATGCGTACAATTAAACTAGGTTTACTGTAAGCAAAGGTATTAACGTTGCAACCCTCTAGAAACATATAGGGTTTGCAAGAGATAAGATCATCACTCTAGGAAATAAATTATACATTTTATTTATAACGTAAAACCTAGCATAATTTTTCTAGTTTTAACCACAGAAATAAATAATCTTACTGAAAACAAAATAATTACAGAGCTAAGATTATTACTGGAAGCAAAACAATTACAGAGTCAAAGACTATTAAATTATAATCTTTAATGAGAAACATAATATCTCATTTATCTTTTAATGCTATTTGAAATTACTATAAACCATTTACACCCAAATTTAAACCTAAATTGAAATAATGCTAAAATCAACACTAAGATGAAACAACTTTGAACAAGTATAGTGGCCTATGGCCTTTTTATATTAACTGTCGAGGCTTTAAAGCCTGACCAAAATGACTTCTTCAAGTCTAGACAGTTGTCTTAAAAAAAACGAAAATATTACATATATGAATTACAGCAGTGAAAAACCCTTCATCTGATTGAAGAAATGTTAACTTTACGGCCATTTCCTTTCGTGTAAAAACAAAATTACATATTCAAGAAACCAACCAGTGGTTGGATAGTATAGTCACAGCTTAGAGCCGAGTATTAAAATTTAATATCATTTATATCTTTCCAGGTCGTGAAGGATTCATTAAAAACCATGAAGTTGCGGCTGCAATAGCCTTAACATTTCCATAGAACAACCTCTAGGGATTTAAAAATTTTTATAAACAAAAGAACAATAACATAACTTTTAACCATGGTCGAGCCAACAACCATCATGGCGAAGCTTGTATTTCTCTCCACCATACTTATGTGCAAGAAAAACCTTTTGGTGTCACCGAGGCTTACCAGGAGAGCGCTTATGCTGAGACCGAGGGTAGATTATCATCCAGCTTCAAATCCAAGATTGGAGAAACCTGCACATCAAAGAACTATTCACTAAAAAATTTCAACCCAAAATCCGACGCCTTGCATGTCTGAAATCCGACACTTCTCTGTCTCATTTTCGACACATACACTTTTTTTTTCACGTCGGTGGCATAATGTCGGATATTTGACCGTCGACTAATAAGGGTTGAATATTCGATAGACCATTATGTTGCATATTCGACCATTATTCCTTCCAAAGTTCCAACCAAAATTGCATAAACCGTCGAAACTCTAATGTCCTCTGACCCTTGAAGCATTAGCCGTTCGATGGACAAAAGTCTCTGAGAAATGGCGGTGTCATCGGTTTTTAATTCAGATAGTGTCGGTAATATGACGCACTCCAAGAGTAGAAGAGTTGACCTTCCAACGCAGTTCGACACTTAAACCATCGGTTATCCGATGGGAGGAAGCGTCGTAGTCATGGCACGGCCATTGGATGGGCTGACCAGAGTGTCGAAAGAATGTTGAAAAAGTGATGCCAGTTGATGGATTTAAAAAAAAAATTCCAAAGATTTCACTTACGACCACATGGTTTCATGTACAAAGGTCACATAACCCCATGCCTGCATGTTCAGGTGCTGGTAGTGCCTAGTTTCCTTGTCTATCATAGCTATTTACATTGCTAATAGTCCCCCAATGAACTTTCCCCATGAGATTGCTTGGTTTGATTCTACAATTTTCCCCATGAGGTTGGATAGTAAGAAATTCTTTTTGTTCATAGCAAGTAAGTCTTTCTGTGAACATTGTATATAAACCAAGGGCCATACACAGAATATTTTGCTGGAGCTCTTAGAAGCAGAAGAAGGACCAGGTTAATCCAAGAGAAGCCCAACTTACCCACTTAGAAATGGCCTATGTGACTTGGCTTTCGAGAGAGTTGGAGAAAGGTTGTTTGCAATCAAGTTTTCCTAGTTGAACACAATGCAGTGCTTATTTGGGTGAGACTATTAGTTGGAAAGTGGAATGAAGCAGTCCCCATACATTGTCTGTGTCCCTGACCTCCAATTTGAGTTGACTAAAGTTCTAAAGGGTGGTATTTTATAACATGATTAAGATGAAATGGGTCAAAAGAATTGTCTTTATCCTTCATATGCATTGTGCTAGTTGTATAAGTATCTACATAAGTTTCTCCCTGTATAAGAAAGAGCTCTCATGCAAAGAGTGCTTTACATCCCCAATTTTAATAAGTGATGATGGAGGACACTGAACCTATAGAGTCTCTAAACAGAGGGGACCAAAGGAAACAACTAAGATAAAAAAATAACAGAAATAAACTTGTTGACCAAGAGGCATTCAATACTTTTAAAATAGTCTAGCTTTACTCAAGGAAGGGATATAGAATAATATTGAATCCTACAAATAAATAACCACTTCATATAGCAAAGAGACAAAGAAACAACATAGTATGTTACCTTAAATCATTATTAATAATGTACAGTAGATATTTAACTTCACTCTTGCAAATTCCAAACAACTAAGGTAAGCACAGATTGTTCTTTCTAAATGAAGTGGCTAGATAATAGAGGGGTCAAAATTTATAATGATGGTCAAAAACCTTTCCTTGGTTGCAAAACAATGCAGGAATTTTAAGAGGTAGAGAAAAACTTCTAAAGGATTCAAGAACACAATATACATTGGGGCCCTGTGATGTCCACTCTGTGGATCAATACATTCATTGTAATACACTAAATAATAAACTCCTTTTCCAATTAAACATAGAATTGAGCGAAAATCTAGCAACAGTCAGCAAGCATAAGATGCTAGTATATAAGATAAAAAAATTAACATACATCACTCATTTTCATTCCATGGTGCTTAGCCTGTTGTTCGACGAAAGGTCAATCAAAGAAATCTCCATTATACGTGACATAAATCCCAGGCTTAAATTCTTGCATGTGATTGAACCACCGCCTAAGAAGCTCTATCTGGAAAACATAGCAAACTTCCACGGGATCAATACTTGTTTTCAGAATTATAGTCTTAGGGTAAATAGTAAATGGCAGATATACCTCATTTGGCACATTTGCTACTTTCAAATTTCCTTCAAATTCTGGTTTTGGAGTGTACTCCAAATCTTCAATGCCCCACCCCTACACACTCAGGAAACAAACGAAAAGGAATTGGAAAACTAAAGAAGAGCAATGATGTTCATAACAATCAATGCAACATCAATCTGCAAACAATAAAAATCCCAAAACATACATGAAAGAAATCCCAAAACAAAGGATAGGCTCGCCAATGGGCATAAAACAATGCCAAGTGTTTTTACCTCTCGATTTTTAATAAGATAGCCTTGCCCATCCACCATGTGTGAAATCATCATTATCATGTCATATTCGGCATCAGGGAACTTGAAAGGAAGCTTGGTTTTCTCTATATCAAAAGCACACACATGAACTTCAACTCGTTGAAGAAGATCTGCCCTATTTTCCAAGGTAACCTTTGAAGAGTCTACATTAATAGTGTACCATTGTCCACATCTTGCATCTGCAGGATTGCAAAATCCATAAACAAGTAAACAATGAATGCTAGTTTTTTGATATATAAAAACTCTTGCTGCAAAGGATGTTGAATGTGGACTTATGATATAGAGACAAGCCATTCTTTGTTCAAAAGCATCTTGAAAACATTGAATGTGGACTTATGATGTAGAAACAAGCCATTATTTGTTCAAAAGCATCTTGAAAACATAAAATGAAGACATGAGTGTGTTGCGAAAATAAATGCATCCTGCTACAATTGACCAAGTATTCAAACAATCTATCTCCGAAGCTATCATGCCCAACCATTTATATAAACATGTTATATAACATCTATCATTTACTAATTCAATTCAAGTAACTGAGTTCTTTAAAATCCTCAAGCAACATTAAATGACACTCAATTGCTTAATCTAATCAAGGAATTTAAAATATAATGATCTAACATAAATTATGTAAGCAAAAAATTATAATTAGTAAGAATATATCACCTGATAAAACATGGATAGCCAAAATACTATGTATATAAGGCCATCGATCTAATCAAAACTCCATTTCTTGCCTCTTAACTATGGAAATGTTTCTCAATGCTATCTACAACAAGTTCCAATGGAGGAGTCAAATAGCAATAGTGAAAATTACACAATAAAAATATAAAAATAGATGTTTTTTAATGTATTCTTTTTTACTATTCATTGAGCTCCTCTCAGTTTCAAGAATAATTTAATATTCTCTACTAAAAAGGACCAACCACATGAAGGTGGAAGCTCTTATGGCCCCTCCCCCCCCCTCACATCACTCTCAACTCTCCAAACCCAATGCCTATACTTGCAAATAACAATTTATTTCACTATTTCGCAATGCAAATAACAATGCAAATTATTTCACTCAATAGTTGAAAAATGATTTAATTAAATCATTCTATATAACATTCATTAAATGATTCAATCATTCAACAGCTGAAAAAACCATTCATTAATTCATTCATTAAAACATTAATTTAGTCAATGGCAGAAAAAAAATATCAGTAAACAATTCAGTAAAGCATTCATTCATAAAACACAGGAAAAATCATTAATTTTTTTTTATAAATAAGAATTACTAAAAATTTGTTTAGTCATTTCCTTTTTACTTTTCTTCTCTTTAAATATTTAGTTAGAGTCACATATTCGGGAATCTGATCATCGGTATCCCTACTAGTCTGCTCAGAAGGTTGAACTTCAGGCGAGGGGTGATGAATTTCTACAATAATGTCAAAATATTTCATTAATATATTTATATTTTGATAAATACGAGTAATTCATTAAAAAAACATTATGAGTTTGTTCTTTTACCTGCCATGTGCACATCAACATGTTCAACATTATCTCGTACTGGCCCAACCTGTTCCGTGTTATGATCTATAGCTACATGCTCTGTAGTTGAATTGTGTAGAATTAGAATTAATGTTCATCATCTGCAATGGTCTATAAAAAATAGTAGCACATTAATAAATTCATTACCAGGATGAGAAGCATGATCTTCATTTGGTTGGTCATGTACTTCATCCTTGACATGAACGAGATCGTTACTTTCCTGCATAAAAGGGAATAAATAATTTACGTTAGTTTATTTATAAGGAACAAATTGCATGAGAATTAATAAATTATCATTAAACTGTACAATTTTCACATACCTGGGCACCAGATGGATTAGCAGAAGATCCTGCAGTATTCACAGACAAGCTTCTCCGGCGTTCAACAATGGCGTCAAAGCCATGTTCGAAGCCAAGCTTCATGTAATCAGCACTGGGCAATTCTTTGAACCGGTCGGCCTTCATATTTGCATGATGTCATTAATTTTAAATCCTTTTGTGAGAAAAAAAGAAAAATAATAATCTGTATGATATTTGGATGCGTATTCGGGTTTTGCGATACTTACATATTGAGCCGCCAAGTTGGAGTAACCACCAGGCCCAAGCTTGTGTTGGCCATTTTTTTCAATTCTTTCCTTTGTGGCCTTAGATGTGTCTGAGAGCCTAATTAAGTTTTTAAATACATTAGTCTATGTACCAAAATTGATATAAAAACTAGTAATAATAAGGCTTACCACTACATTTTGGAATGAATTGCATACCTCCCTGTTCCACCTGGTGGTATCTTTCTTGATTTTCTTAGGCCCTTCTCTTTTCCATCTTCCACCAGGGATTTCCACTCAATATATGGAATCATTGGAGGGCGCTCATACCTAGAGTTATTTTCTAGGTGAACCCTATATTGGTCTCGAACAATCTTTAGATGTTTTTCATCCTTCTGTAGTACCTTCGATGTATCAAAGGTATCTTTTTCGAACAGACTAACCAAGCGATTAGTCATATCATCCTTTAAAGATTTTGGCTGCTTGTTCCACATTGTGCAGATGGTGGGCCCGAATATCTCCAAGGCCAAATCATATAGATGTTTATAAAATATATCATTTTCTGCAAAACATTCTTGCCATCATTAGTGAACATTAGAAAATATTATCGGTATATTAGACACAAATTATAAAAAATAAATTGAACAATTTATAATGACCTGGAATCCTCTCTATCTTTATTGGAACCAGTTTTTCATTCACCAAAAATGTACACTTTATTGAATTAGTGCTAGTCACACGAGAACATCTAGGAAATGCTTCCACATCTCTATCTAGCCCTGCATCCACCGCTTCTTCTACAACATCTATTGTGGGTGGGACACCGTCAGCTTCACACTTTGCTGCCCCCAGCAGTGTCACAGAGTGTGTTGCTGATTGTTCAGTGGACAATATGGGAGAAGTATGTGGTGTACGTGGAGTGGTTTGGTCACTGGGACCAACATTTCCTTGACCACCACTGATAATATCCATAGCACGTTGTAAATTAAACCCATTGTGTTATAAGTTCAACAACATATAAAATCAAATATTGTAAATTTTTTATAAATGAATTTTCATTTTTATTCGATAACTTACATCCAGTTGTTTACATTGTTGTAACAACAATTGAAGCCTTTGTTCGAGCCCTTCTGTTAGTGGAACTACCAATGTCAGATGAACCAGTTCCTCATTTTGTTTTTCCCTTGTCCTTTGTAGCACCCTCAACGGGTCTGCACACTCTCTAATTTCACTATCTCTCATCAACTGAGAGACCTCATTCTGTAAAGAGTTTTGACACGCCGTTTCATAATTGGAATCCCCTGTCTGCAATTGAAATATATAAAAAATTGCTTAATCTTTGAAAATATAGTTTGCGCAAATAATTATATTAGGGATTACATCTAGGAGTACCTGATGCCTAGCCGAGGGCGTGGTCAGATCAACAGATGGGGATTTACCTCGATCAACCACCTGCAAAAAAAGTAGAGAACATTATCACAATGAACGCAATATGTATAAGCTAACGAATACAGAACAAAAACAAAAATAAACACTATGCTACATGTTTTATATGTGTACATTTTTGAAGTATTTAGAATGTGGAATTACATTTAGGTTAAATGGTTGCCTCGAGTCTCTATTCGTCTGATCAACAACTGAGGATTTTCCCCGGTCAATCTGCAAAAAAGGTAGACAACATTACCATCATGAACGCAACCATAAAAACAAAAGAATACGTAACAAAATAAACATAATGCGTCATGATAGACATGTTTATGATTTTAAAGTATTTGAAATGGAGAATTACTTGCATGTTTGGCTGTTGCCCTAATGCTGTAGTTGACTGATCAATAGTCGGTTGGCTTCCCTGATCAACACTTTGCATGGAAAATGGATAATATTATATAAACGAACCTAATATACTAATGAAAATACATAACAACGTATCTGTATGTCCATCCTAAAATTTAATATTACATTGGCAATATCGATGTATATCTGCTGCCTTGACTCGGGTCGACAAACATCTACGGAGATGGAGGTGCCCCTGAGAGAACCCTGCATCAAAAACATACTAAAAGTTACATAAGGAAACATGAAATTAAGTAGATAATTTCAATTATATGCTAACAAAAATTCCTATAGATGTTAAAATAATTAATAAAAGGACTTATAAATTGTTTGTTGTACCATAACCATACTAACATTGTTTGTATCTACACGGTTCAAATTGTAATCAATAAGTAGTTCTTCGCCAACAGCTATTGATTTAATTGCACACACAAAGACATGGTTTCCTTCACACGACTCGAATATGCAGTTGGATTGCTTTAATGTAGACCCTGGTTATGTACTGTTTATAAACCCCGCTATATTATCGATTGTTTTTGGCCTTCCGTCCATGTACATCGTTGCTCCTTTATTTTGAGCTTTGTCTTTCAGTTGTATATAATTCGTTGACAACCCATATCTATGCATACTTCGTGTATATCGTACCAGGCGCATCCAATCACTGTAGTTGTAACAGGGTCCAACATGCTCCATCAATTCTGTACATCTACCGTATCCAACCTTTATCGCATCCATGCAAAGCAAGCCCAATCCATGCAATGAGGATGGTGCAATTCTATATATCCTCTCATTCACACAAAAATCAGTGTTTAGTTTAGGAAGATCGCTAGGCACCCATTGTTTCACTAAGTGTTTGTACCTTAAGGGCACGTCAATGTCTCCCACTGTCTCATCATCATAGGAACATGACCCCCGTCCTTGGAGAAAAAAATTCATGCATTTGTCAAATTTTCTTTTGATCTTCTGACATCTAGTTGATCTAGCCCGTGTATACCTACTGGATGTTTCAATTTCCTCTAGCCTTCCCAAACTCCCTTCGCTAGAAGAAGACAGGTCTGAAAAATACCTATTTGGTTCTACTTGCACCGTGGCCAAATTTTTTTTTGGCATAAGCATAGCAAAATACTAGCAAAAAAATGTGGAAAGACTTATAAGAAAAAAAACATGGAAAGACTTGTAAGCCAATAACTTGTTAAATAAAAAGCTTGTCAAGGATGAGTTTGGTTAATAGGTGTGGGAATTTGGTATCCCTAAAAATTGTAATGTATGCCCCTCTTTTGGTTACATACAAGTCTCCATTCTAACTTATTACTTGCATTGCCTTTTGCTAACATGAATTGGGTAGGCTTCATAAGCTTCAAATGTATGCTTGTGGCCATTGTACTTTATCCTTTCAACGTTGTCAATCTTGAGACGATATGTTATGCATATGAATCACATATAACACTGCAATTTATGCCAATTTATGTCTATACAAAACCTGGAGGTTCTCCTTTAATGGACTATCTCCTTCAAAGAACATATCTCCTTTAAGTGGTTTTTAGTTTTCCCATGAATGATTTTGTGATGTTGTAGATGATTTTAGTTTTAGAGTGGATGTTTTAACCTTTGTGCTACTCTGAAGGGCATAAGCCAGCACTTCAGAGGCACATTTCCGAGTGGTGGTGAAGAGCGGACATTTCCACATCTGGCTACTTGGCACGTTAAATACATTTATATCAGTCTGTAATATTTGCTAAATTATTCCTTTTAGCTTGTCTTGATGATGCTTGTTTTCCCATATTAATTTTCAACCCTAAGGCAACGCTAACTTGTTTTCCCATACTAATTCTCAACCCTAAGGAAACCCTAAGGAATACAATTGATCAGCTTCACAGGAATACTAGACAAACATTCAAAGGTAACACCTCTAATCTAGGATTCTTGACTACATCCACATCACTAACCTTCAACAGACTGAGCATTCAAGTCCAATACTGAAGTAGCAAATCCAAATAAGCAATAAATAAGAGAGATCAGTAATATGAGGGGATGATCCACCTCAATCATCCAAAGAATGTCAATAGAAACAGCACATACAAGACTCAACTGCTAAGGACTAGAAAAGATGGAAAGTGCCCTGACCAGTATATTCACCATCAGTGAATTTAGTAAACTGAAAATGGCTTGAGGCTAAGGTTAATGCTTCTTTAGATAAGCTATTAGCCCTCGTATTGTGTTCTCTGAATATGTGAACTGTTTTTAGTTGGATGAAGTAAGGTTCCATATCACGGATATGTTGACACCAACCATCAAGTGCAAGTAAAGTTAGTTATGATCTTCTATTGAACCAATTAATGATGGTTGTGGAGTCACCATGAAGGTGCAGAGTGGGAAGGACCATGGATTTAGCACAATAAAGGAGAGTCCATAAAGCAAGTAGTTCAAATTTGGTGTTTGTACTCAGACCAACACCCAATTTGAAGCAAAAATAGTGGTCCTGGGTGATCAAAAGATGAACACCTATACCTCCAATTTGATTGGCTGAAGCCCCATCAAAGAAGATGTAGGTACAATTATCGAAATAGTTTATTTAGTCAAAATCGGAGCTTGGCTGGAGTGGAACAATGAGTACGGGTCTCCTCCTAAGGTCGGGTTTAATGGCCATGCTGCGAACACACCTAGCAACTCTTCATCTAGCGGAGAAACCGAAACCCTACTCTCAGTTCCAGCTGTCTAATTTTCCAACATGTTCTGCACTGTGTCCAGGGACGGTATACCAGTAATTTCTGGTGAGGAGAAGATGTTGAGATTTTGCTGCCACGAGTCAACAGAGTTGTCTACCATGTCTACCGAACCTACTCCCAAATTCACAAAAACCTCCAAATTGAACTGAACTGTCCAAAACGAAACGAATCGCAACAATGTCCAAATACACTTGTCATTTTTTATTATATATTATTATATATTATATGTATTTTATTATTATTTTATATTATATGTATTTTATTGTTATTATATGTTATTTTATATTATATAAATTAAATTTCCATAATAGAATTAGGATATTTTTATTAAGCATTAGTTTCGAACTAATGCAATGATTAGTTTCGAAACTAATCATTGCTGCTACTATTACTCACTAGCAGTTTTAAACTAATTTATGTTGTTGTTGCTACTCGCTGAAAATGTTGTTATTACTTGCTAAAACTAGTGTTGTTACTTGTTGATATTGTTGTTGTTACTTGTTGAAACTATTGTTGTTACTCACCAAGAGTCTAGAAATTGTTTATTTTATTGTTGTTACATGTCTGTAATTGTTATTGCTATGAGCGCTAGTAGTTTCTTGACTAACACATTTCATAATTAGAGTTAAACTTATTATTCATGTAAAGTTTTTTTAATAGATATGTATTATGCAATTAGTATTTGTCTAAGTAAAGTATGGATCTCATTAGAGGGTCATACTTTCGCTACTTCTGCTAAGTTTCAGTTGATAAATTATAATGATTTTTTAAACAAGAACACAAGGGATCAAATTTAACTCATGGGATACCCAAATCTTGGCTGTCAGAGAAATATGAGAAACTTTTATTTGCCATAAGGAATTCTTTTACACGTGAAGGAATATTTGACACAGTATCAATTTCACTTCAAATTGTTGTTACATTTCATTGGAAAAACATTTTTAGACATCCCTTTTGATTTGTATAGAAGTCTAGGAAAGATGGCACATAGGTGCAGCCGAAAAAATATGAAGAAAGAGTTGCAAATGTTGAAAGATGAGGTTAGTGCAGGTAATATAAAACTTCTTGCTGAGGCAAGAGATAAATTTGATGAAATTAGACCATAACATGCTTAAATTTTAGTATTAGAGCCTTGGAAAAGGTTTGAAAGCGTCCAGACAAGTTTTTGCACAAAAAATACAGTTTTCATAACTGTTGCAGTGCCAACAGTGTAAAAACAACGAAAATTCTACAAAATTTCTGAAGGTGAAAATTTTGTAGGGCTTGCACTGTAAAACATGGGAAAATGCTACAAATATTCTGGAAATGCTGTTTTGTAGTAGTTTGAAAGGAAACACAGTAATGTATGTTATTTTGTAACTATTCCTAACATACACAACCTTGAAAGGAAACATCTCGATGGAATAATGATAAGTCTGATAAACAAATTAAAATTAAATGTAAATAATCTTCCCAACCATTAAAGACACTATCCACATATTTCTTTGAATAGATTTAATACAAACAATTTATTACTATGAATATAGTAATAAAAATCTCCTAACCAAATACTATACTTTTACTTTTATAATAAATTGCTATTGGATTCATTATTTTTTTTCATAACTTAAATTAAAAACCCATTACTCATTATAAGCCAGTCCAATGGCTCTATATCCTTAAGGAGTCTAATATGATCTCAAATAATTAATTCATAGTTGGAAAATAATTAGTTCACACTTGAAAACTAAGGACTTATTCCTAAATCATATCTTTTGTGAGATATAGTTCATGTGGACAGAGTTCTTGAACTCTGTCCTCATGGATAGTTTTTGGTTGATGATGATATTAACAGGACTTTGGGCCCCGAACTAGTGTGTTTTTCAAGGTCCTAGATTTGAGAGGATTTGTTCCCTATGGTATATGTTTTATTGATCCAAGGTCGTTCCCTAGATATGGTATCGCTCTCTGCCTTAAGACCTGCTCTTTATTGGCACCGCCAGAATGGGTACCCTGTGGTGGGGTGGGTGATTGGCACCCCCTTAATACTTTGTTTATTACTTTCCTTTCCTGCCTTATGACTTGCCTGAGTTGGAAACATGAAATTCAACCCCTACGCCTTATTTCTCTTTCCTTCTAAAAGATTAAGGGCTTCTATTCCCTGTAGTATCTGACCTTATCGGTTGAATATGAGGATGAACTAGTCTGGTGAATTAATACCTCCTTGTGAAGTAAGACCTCCTCATTGTGGAAATATTTATTCCCTTATTATTCCCATAAGATAGTTTGACCTTCCTTACCTTAAGAGGGGTTTTACTAGTTATAGTTAGGGGCCCCAATTTCCTAGTTCTATTTTATCCGTTTGATAGGTCCGGATAATTAGTCTCTTTGAAGTACTTATTTGATCAAGCCTATCTATGCAAAACTAGACAAATTGAGTAATTACATCTGTAGATGGGAGCAGTATAAATGCTAACTAAAATGCCCCCAACTCGTCGGAATCCGACAAATCAATTTTGGTCTAAATCGAAATTTAAAGTGGTTAAACCACAATTCCAGCAATTTGGGTCATTTTAAAATCATGGATTTACTCAGAGACAATCACATACAATTGTAGAAATTGTAAAATTGTGAAAATAACCTTTCTCCAGCAGAAATGTGACCGTGTTTTATCAAAAATACGCCCAGGAAAATGGGGTGTTTTAGTTCTGTTTTATCTTACGCGCTATAGATGCACTACAAAATGAATGATCACTATAATAGTGAGTCACAGATACGAGAGGGGGTGAGGCGCGAAGCCCTATTCTATGTTCATGACCCAAACAACGAGTTTCTCATTTGTAAGGTAAGATGGTCTATTATGAACAACGAGTTCATAACCCACTAAATGAGGAAGGGTCTGTCTGCATTCAATATTGTCCCACAAAGGAGAAAACATCACAGCGTGCACAAAAAACCCTTGTCATAGGATGCCTAAAAACCATTGTCACAGCATGCCCCAAAAAAGGAGGTCATGATGCTTACCCATTGAGCCATGAGCTCCAAATCCAAAACTAGAACTCCAAAACGTGAACTGTGTGCTCCAAATTTGTACCATCAGCTCCAATTCTCAATCGTGAGCTACAATTATCAATGGTGAGCTCCAATTCTCAACCCTGACCTCCAATTATCAACCGTGAGCTCCAATGCTGAACCTTGTGCTCCAGTGGACCTACTCCCAAATTCACAAGAACCTCCAAATTGAACTGAACTATCCAAAACGAGTCGCGGCAATGTCCAAATACACTTATGATTTGTTATTATATATTATTATATATTATATGTTTTTTATTATTATTATTTTTATTATATATTATATATATATATATATATTTATTATGAGTTTATTTTTATTATGATGTTTTTTATTTTTATTATATATTATATCTTGTTTATTTTTATTATGATGATTATGGTTATGATGTTCATGTCGATGATGACAATGATGACAATGTTGTTGATGATGATGATGATGATGTTGATGTTGTTGTTGTTGATGATGATGATGTTGATGACAACGATGACAATGATGTTATTATATAGTAATATTTTTGATAAATACGAGCATATTTTGATGAAGATGATGATGGTGGTGATGATGATGATGATGATGACGACGATGGTGATGAAGTTGATGATGATGATGGTGATGATTATGATGTTGAGGCCGACGATGATGGTGATGATGATGGTGACCATGATGGTGATGATGATGATGATGACAATGATGGTGATGAAGTTGATGATGATGATGTTGATGATGATGGTGATGATTATGATGTTGAGGCCAACGATGACAATGATGACGTCGATGATGACAATGATGATGATGATGACGACGACGACGATGATTATGATGATGATGAAGACGATGACAATGATGATGATGTTGATGATGAAAATAATGATGATGACGATGATTATGATGATGATGAAGACTATGATTATGATTACAATGATGGTCATGATTATGATGATGATGATGTTGATGATGAGTATCATCATCATGAGGAAGATGATGATGATGATTAACATGATGTGCCATATGTATCATCATCTGTGTCAACATTGTAAGGATTGGCCATATCATCATCGTCATCATCATTAGTTATGCTCATCGTGTCATCGTCGGAATAATCTTCAATGGCATTGTCTGCTACATCATCTGATTCAACTATTCCTTGGACGATGATGATGATGACGACGATGATGATGATGAGGATTACGATGTTGATGTCGACGATGACAATGATGATGATGATGGTGATGATTATGATGCTGATGAAGACGATGACAATGATGATGATGAATGATGATTATGATGCTGATTAAGATGATGATTATGATTATGACGATGATCATGATTCTGTTGATGATGATCATCTTGATGATGATGTTGATCATGACAACGATGATGATGACGATGATGATGAAGATGATGATGATGATGATCGTGACAACGATGATGATGATGATGATGATGATGATGATGATGAAGATGATGGTGGTGGTGATGATGATGATGATGATGACGATGATGATGGTGATGAAGTTGATGATGATGAAGTTGATGATGATGGTGATGATTATGATGTTGATGAAGACGATGATGGTGATGACGATGGTGACCATGATGGTGATGATGATGGTGATGATGTTGATGATGATGATGATGATGTTGATGATGATGGTGATGATTATGATGTTGATGCCGATGATGACAATGATGATGATGATGACAATGATGATGTCGACAATGACAATGATGATGATGACAATGATTATGATGCTGATGAAGACAATGATTATGATTATGACGATGATCATGATTATGATGATGATGATGATCTCGATGATGATGATGATGATTATCATCATCATGAGGATGACGATGATGATGATGTTGATGATGAGTATCATCATCATGAGGAAGATGATGATGATGATGACGATGATGATGAAGATGATGTGCCATATGTATCAACATTGTAAGGATTGGCCATATCATCATCGGCATCATCATCAGTTACGCTCATCGTGTCATCGTTAGAATAATATTCAACGACATTGTCTGCTACATCATTTGATTCAACTATTCCTTGGACATATTCTGTTGGATCATCATTGTCAGCTAACTTAAGTTGATCATGCTCTTCGTCATCATATTATTCTTCCAGAGAACCCTCCTCATTACCATCATCTAGGTTATACTATACCGTCCTTCGCCTTCAATCGTGTCTCACAACAAATGACCAGCCTGCTTCATCCAGAACCTCTGAGTAAAATACTTGTTCACATTGGCTTGGAAGAACATAGGGCTCTGTTCCTGGCTCAAACAATCTTGTGTTTACCATGGTAAATCCATTATCATGTTCAATAATAGTTCTATCGGGATCACATTGATTCAGTCGTAACCTATACCATTTGACAACGAATAGAACTACCTTAAAGGATGTAAAGTCACACTGTATAATATCTTCCAAATACCCATAGTATCGATTTTCTGAGACTTATGTATGTTTGTCAGTTCTAGATGAAACATTGGTAACCTCAAAGATAGTCGAAACCCTAGAATTTGATGTTTTCTTTGGAACATCCAGTTTTTTGATCCGATATCTACCTCCATTGCAGACCATAGCCTTATGGTGTTTTACGTGCAATAATCAATACACGAAAACATTACACAACCAATCAGTCCTTATGCAACAATACATGGAAAAAAAGAACATGTATGTCAATAAGTAATTTGCAAAATAAAAGATTTAGAGGGATATTTGATTAATTATATACTTTCCATTTTATCTTTTACACCATATGCCAAATCAATTTCCCTTTCTATTAGATTGTTATCTTCATTGTGTTGTGCTTCTTTTACCAATGAAGCCACACCTTCCCATGATATTCCATGACCTGATATTCGATTTCCCAACTGTTTAATGACAATTACCATTAAAATCAAAGAAAGGTGTAAATCTCCTGAACAAAGATGTATATGCTCTTAATTGAAGAAATTATCACTAGAAAATACAATTAGAATATGAAGGATATAATAAAAATCCACTAGCTAATAATTACCTTTTAGCTTCCTCAATATACCTTTCCCCTTCAGTTGCTCCCCTTCAAATTTGTTATTGGAGTCCGGATCACAAATGCGACATAAATTGAGCTTTGACACTAAAATAGGAAGATATTCACTAACATACAACATGTTTTGGTATACCGTATATCCTTCCATCATAGAACCCTTTAGATGTGCTAGTTGTCTCACCAGTAACATTCTTTCCAATACACATTGTATCAAACAAATGAGCAATTTGTAGGTGCTCATAATAGGGAAACCTGCTGAATTGAATAGGATAACTTTTCATTCCTCGTGGAAGACCATTAATGCCTTCATGATCACGATGGACATCATGAATATTAGTTTATAATTAATAAATTACATCATAAATCAAATATGGCCACTACAACAAATAACTCACAATAAAAATTAAAATACATAAAAATTCATATACAATGATCCATACGTTCCATGATGACGATTTCTGTTGTATTACATCTTCCAAAGGTGAGGTGTCATTCTCCATGGTTTTAATGCAGTTCCTGCTTCCCATTGAAAAGATTTCTTTCAGTTGTTCTATACCTATGATTCTTAGAGAGGAAATGCCTATACTCATCAAACACCTCCTTTCTTAAGCTTTTTGAACGTCAATATTTTATCTTAGGACCACAAACTGGACATGCAAATTTACCCTTTGTCTAAAGACCTACAATATTTACATATGGAATATCTATGTCAAATATGTTCATTTATAAAATATTATAACTACTCCATATCATCAAATGAAATTAAAGTGGAACTTAAAATTACAAACCACAAAATGAAGTTAACCCAGGGGCGTCGTGTATTGTCCATACAACCATTGCATGGTATTGAAATGACCTTTGTCATATTGGTCTAGATACGTCATACATAGTTATGCCATTCCATAACTTCAGTAGCTCATCTATAAGAGGTTCCATGTATACATTCATATCTTTGACTTGGAACTTACCTGATTCATAATTTGAAGAACATATAAAATATATCATTATGAGAACCATTAAGATATATAAACCATGCTGAAGAGTAAAATAATATATATATATATGAAATTAAGATACATATTACGATAAATGAGATGCCACAACTACATTATAAATAAAACAGTTTTTGTCAATAAAACCTGGAATAATCATCGACAACATTATGTGCTCCCTCTTTATTGACAACCATGGAGGAATGTTATTGTTGATAACAAAAATAGGCCACACCATGTAAATGGATTTCATCTGTGCAAATGGATTAACACCATTTGCTGCCAAATAAATCCTAATATTATGTGGTTCTTCTTTAAAGTGAGGCCACTTTTCCTCAATATCTCTAAAAGCAGTACCATCTGCAGGCATCTGGATAACATCATCTTGACTTCTGTTCTTGGCATGGTAATCCATAAATTGCACTATGTTTTTGCACCTGAACAGTCATTGCAAATGTGGAATGATGGGAATATAACAAAGAACCTTCTAAGGCAACTTTTTTGTTAGTTTATCTGTATGATATCTACTTACATGACATTTTGGACATTCTATTGCAAATTCATCCTGATTATAATATATAACATGGTCATCGTGGCATGCATGAATTGCTTCATAATGCATTCCAATCTCTTTCATGATGGAAGATAAATCTCGATATGTGCGAGGAAAAATATTTGATGGTGGTAACAAAAAATCAGCTATCAAGCTACAAAAAAAAGAAAAAAATTGTTAATGTAATAACTAAATAATATTAACAAAACACGCTTCATCCATACGATGATCAATAATGAGTTAACAATACAATTATTAGAGGAATGCAAATAAACTTTTTCACGATACTATATATGTGATGGATTATTTTAGATACCTTAGCATACATGTGATTGCAATGTTTGAAAGACCATTCATAACCTTCAAGTTCATTATCAACAATATAGTAGAGAGAAGATTTGTTTCGGAGCCTTCATAAAGGGGTTCATATGCCTTATTGAGAAGAGATATATCGTGAACATCATCAAAGTCATCATCATTTTCATTATCAACATCATTGTCATCCATTCTAACGTTAAATGAATCATGGATCAATGTATTTGTACCATCATCTTCAATTACATTATCGGCATGATCATCTTGTTCAATATGATCATTCACTTGTTCTCCATTAAACATACACACTCCATGATCCTGATCCTGAACATGTTTTGAAAGCACTTCCTTTGGACGACATGCTATAGGGTGTCTTTCCTTTAATATAAATACATGGAAACATCAATAGATATACATTAATATATGAAAAATAATAATACATACAATTGAAAAAAAAAACAAATATAATAATGTTTATAATGGTAAACCTACAAATGGACGATATTCGTTCCCCCCCTCAGCGTGTCCATTTTCTTTGCAATGTTTTGTGGCTGTTGAGATCAATATTCTTCTCCTCTTAAATCCCCTGCATTGAGTACATGGACAATAACATTTTCTATCACCCCTTCGTTTCACTGCATCCCATAGGCTAGCAAGCAATTGTCAGTTGTCTTCATTTGGATCTGGAATATTTAATCTATTTGACATTTTGTCATAAACTTCATTAATGAATATAACCGCTTGTTTTAAAAAATCAAATTCCATGCATCAATGTTTTTTCAAATGGAGAGAAGTCGAAGAATAAAAAATTCCCGGCAAACTGTCTATTGATGAAAAAAAAAATATTCCCACAACCACCCATTGAAGAATAAAACTATTCTTGAAAATGTCCATCGAGGAACGAATAAATTTCTCAATCGTCCGTCGCTTCCACAACAAACATGTTGAAATGTTTAAAAAAATTTATATTTATAATGGTCATGCGTCAGATATTCGACACCTTGAACATAGTTACCGTTGAAAGTATGGGACCATAAAATTTAAAATCATGTAAACCTTATAAAAAAAATCTATACAGACCGTCGGATATCCGACTCTTATGGATCGGATATCCGACTTGTGTTTGGTTCATAGACGTCGAAGATCCGATAGGGAAGTGTTGAATAACCGCCACTACACGAGTCATAAATCCGAGGCCTATCCAGCATGGAAGTGTCAGATAACCACCACTACAAGAGTCAGAATTATGACTCCCAATTGTCGGATAATCGATGACACTAGAAATATTTTGTTGTTAGCATTCTGTATATTGATTGTTGTCCGACACATCCATGTGAAATTTTAGATGACGTCGGATTCTGTCGTTGGATTTCGGGTTCAAATGTTGTAGTGATTAGTCTTTTTCTTTAAACCATAATGATAACCCTGTACATTATTAAATTGTAAGAAAATTTTGGTTTTTACCTGATAAGCTGAGCAGTGGCGAATTCGTGGAAGCCACCCAAGCCATTTTGATGGCACCCTGAAAAAGACAAGCACTGGTTTGTTCTTGTACAGAGAGCAGCAGGAACCCTAAGTCAAGAACTGGAGGGGATAGAAACCATTAGGAGATAGAATTATGAATAGAGGTAGACACAACTCTTCACCCTAGAATTTTTTGTTCACCATGCATAGTAAACCAACCCTCACAGTACCCAAGATGGCGACAAAATCAGATCCAAAGTTCTAATCCTTTTTCGATAGTCAATGGGGCTCTGCATCAAGTATACTAGCACCCTACAAAAGCTCACAGAGTTATGGAGGTCAAACGCCTACTAGGTTAACACCAGCAACCATGGTGGCTAAGAGCTCCCAGCTCGGCCGCTCCACAAGAAAATAAAACCCTTACAACATGAAGATAGGGTTTGTGCATCGTTTATGAAAGTCAACAAAAACTTCAATGGCTTAATCACCTCCCACGTGTCCCCAATGATTTCACAATCGTCGGTTTTTAAACAATAGTCGAGTACACTGCTTACCAATATGCATTAAATCATTGTGAAACAAGTAAAAAATCATATCCATTATATGTTTTCAATTGTCAATAATGTATCTGTTCTTGGTACAGTCAATACTTAGTTTTAAAACCATAGGATAAAAGAAATGGTATTTATTTTAATGATTAATGTCTACTAGGAAAGTTAGGATAATTACTTTCTAACTATGTTTGTAGAATATATAATAAAAGAACTATACTCATAATAGTAAAAAATTATTGGAAGAATTAATGTACTCAGCCCAAGAAGTAAGTCACATAAATCTTGGAGATAGAGAGTAATTTGCATAACAATAGCACAGTAATTACAAAATCTTCTTTGGTACTTATGAGGGCAACAATATCTCAAGGGTATTGCAATAGTATAACAATTGTTTTTGAAAGTGTTTTTATAGCTAGGGGATACGCTAGGGAATGAGGTAAAAAGATTACTAAGGTAGAGTTTTAAAGTTTGAAGAAGAACTCAACCAAATATAAATGAAACATTGGACCATTTTATGCACACAATGTGTAGTTGGGAAAACAAGTAGGTACAACCTATCTACTCTTATATAAGAGTCTCAACTGTAAACTAATGTCCAATTGTCGAGAAAATAAGTTTAAGAGTCAAAGTAGCTATTCTATCTATTAAGAAAACATGTAATTATAGAAAACCTAGAGTAATGGTAAATTTTTGTAATACTTTTAATGAGTATGATGACTTTATTGAAAAGAGGAGCTCTTAGTAAACAAAACTCTATAAACAAGAAAGACTAAGTAATAGTTCAACAACTTAGAGTATTTCTTTTATGTTTACAAAAGGAATCAAATGAATACGATTAAAACCAAACTCCAAATGCTTTATGATAGATGTGAAATTAGAAGCATAAGCTTGGGAAACATATCTCTTCCTTTTTAAACATTAGATCATAAATACTTATGAGCAGAAGTTAAAGTATTCTTTTAAGAAGTTCTCAGTCAACTCAATTTGAAGAATCTAAGATTTTAGTTGAAAACTACTTGATGACTTAGTTGGTACCATTTTGGTAGTAAACTGAATACGTATCTAAACCATCCTTACATAGTTTTGTTTTATCATCATTATGCAGTTTGATGATTTTAGCAATGTGAACGTTACCTCTTACAAGGACAAGCTGCAAGTAAACTTTTAAAAAACTAGCATTTTATCTTATGCTAGTGAAGTATCTTTCTTGATCTAGATATTTTACTGGAACAAAACACTTACCTATTAGAACATGTAAAAGAACCATCATTTCCACTATGTTAGCTGTAAGCTAAGTAAGCCCCAATCACATGTAAGAGTTCTCCCTACTTGATAGAAAAAGACAGTAACACACTTAGCGTTAGTTAAGATGTAGAATTATTTTCTACTTTCTGAAAAATACAACTGCTATGTTTAAACAGTATTAACATAGTATTTAAGATAAGCCAATAAGTTATACATAACCAAATAAAAGAAGTGATCTTTATTATTCCTTTAAAAACTGGTTAAATATCCATTAACAGTTAATGGTTCATTGGCAATGACACTTGACATTCTATGTTACATGAAAAATTTTAAATTTTTATGAATTTTTGAGTTATTACATGTGGTATCAGAGTACAAGGTTCAGACACTAGGCCTGAATGTGGCTCAACTTGCATAAATGGAACAGTAAATTTAAACAAATATATTGATTTTACTTTCTTTTGAACGATACTTCCGAAGAATTTTTTTGAGTTAATTGCAGGTATGGAAAGATTGGAGGAATATGCGGATGAGGAGTCTCCCTACACTTAACGAAATAATTTTGAAAAAGAACCTATATAAAAATAAATAACTAATAATTCTTGTGAACTACTACAAACAGTTAAGGAACTAAGAACATAGATGGAAATGGTCAAAAAAGAAAATGAGAGGATTCTGAGAGCTCAGGAGGAGCTAAATCAGATTTTGATGGAAAGATTTCAGAATGAGGAAAAAGATAAATGAACAGAGTGTGAAGATATGCCTTACCAAAATAAAAATAAAAATACTACACAATTTAAAATAAAAAATAGCTCATCTTCTGAGGTCTATGGCGATTCACATAAAAAGAATTATCAATATACTAGTGATAGTAGCGAAGATAATAATCATACAAGAAAAAAGAAATTTTAAACCTTACGAAGAAATCTTTGGAGAATTCAAGAAAATCAAGCCACCAACCTTTAATGGTGAAATTGATAAGGGAGAAGAGGCAGAATCCTGGCTATCCGAGATGAAGAAATACTTTCAAATTTATAACTACTCTAATCAACTGAAAGCCAGGATGGCTATTTATAATCTCACAGGGAAAGAAGATATTTGGTGGTAGGACCTAAAAAGAGTAAAAGGTATTAGGGAGAAAAACATTAATTGGAGTACATTTAGGAAATATTTCAAGAAGAATTTTTTTATCTAAACAATACTACAAGGAGAGAGCTAAGGAATTTTATGAACTAAAACTGGGAACAATGAATATGAAAGAACTAAATAGTAAATTTCTAAGTCTGCTCAGGTATGTGCCATATATTGTGGATGATAAACCTAAGGTACAACGGTTTCTCAACTGTTTACCCTATCATATAAAATATAGAATTGATTATGACAATTGAAAAACTTTAGAAGAAGCAATGAGAAAAGAAAATTTCTTTTATGAACAAAATCATAAAAATGAAAGTAATGACCAACTGGAAGGACAAAAGAAATAATAACTTTGAACAGAAGAAGAAAGGTTTTGTACCTAACCGAAATTTTAAGAATAATAACACCAGAAATTTTCCTAGTAAAAATTTCCAAGGGAACAAAAGTAATTCACAGACCAATCCAAATAATCAAAGAAATAAAGAATCTGTTAACAACCACAGTAACTATACTGGGAATTTTGAACGAAAGGAACCAATAAAATGTTGGGAATGTAATGGTCCACATTGTGCATCAGTTTTTCCTAATCGAAAGAAGACTATTAGGAACATACACACGATACAGGAAGAGATGACTGTTGGTAATCTAGCGAGGACAATGCCCAGGATCAATGCAGCATTGGAGAACATGCAAGCAGATTATCAAACTTCCATGGTGAAAGTGGAAGGTAAGCTAAATCAAATACCTATATCTATTTTAATTCATTTAGGAGATAGTTTAAGCTATATTTATCCTAAATTAGTAGAAAAGTGTAAGCTATCAGTTGAAAAGTTTGCAAGGTCTTCGTTAGTCCAACTAGCTACCAGTTCAAAGAGAAAAGTAATTAACTTTGTTAAGAATTGTGCAGTAACTATGGATCAGTTTGAAACCTTTGTTAAGCTTAATGTGTCACCTTTAGGTTCATATGATATGTTAATTGGTATGGATTGGCTAGAACATCATAGAGTAGTCCTGAATTATTTTGATAAAACCTTTACTTGCATAAATAACGATGGTGTCACATACCCCAATTTTGTAAAATAATGTTATTTGTTTTAATTTGATTCCTAAGACATTATGTTAAATTTAATGCTAAGTAGAAATTGATGACTCGACAGAGTCAAAATATGTGGAATGTAATTCTGAATATTTTATTTTTAATAAATAAAAAGTGGATACAATATCTTGGGAGAGCTGTTAATAACAGTATTACTGGTGAAATTGGTGGAAGGAACTAGGTGGAGAGCAAAAGACAAGTGGCAGCATCCTCAAACACTTCCTATGTTGCAGGTGGCAACTTCCCTACATTTCGGGTCATGATCCCCCAAGAAAGTGGGATCAGAGCAGGTGGCTCAATTAATGACAACTAACCCAAAAAGACCTAGGCAATCTTTTAAAAGTACTCAATGTAGAGAGCTGAGGCTGCTCAGATATTTTCCAGGAGAAGAATCGTTCAGGAGGAATGCACTTCAAGGAATTCATTGGGGAAAAGGGAAAACTGTAAGGAAGGTGTTTTGAGAGATAAACTGCAGTAACTTGGTCTGATACAGCTTTCTAGCTGAGAGATTTGATTGATAAGTTCAGGACCGGTATTCAGTCTCAGGACTAGTACTTGATTATTTCCTGCACCTAGTTCCAGCTAGGGAGACCAGAGCAAGCTCGGGGGTCCTGAGGAGTCGCTATTTGAGTGCTCTCTAGGAGTTGGTAGGGAGGAACGACCTCCCATTGCTGTTGTCGACCAAGCTTTAAGAACAGGTTCTACTATTTATTAGTTTCTGCGTTATTATTTGTGTGTGATTGAATGATGCATTTGCAGTTTATAGTGTAAAAAATCAAAGGATAGAATATCTTAGCTTGTTTAGTAATGGAATTATTCTTAATCAGAAACAAACCCTACTTGCGTTTTTCCCCATCTGGAGTAATCCATATCGTACTCTAGCACAGGTGGTGTATTTAAATGAAGATAGTATGATGTATATTTAAATAAGATGTTAGCTTGATCAAGAGAATGTTTACTTTTATTTCGTTATTAGAATAAATAGTATTCTGTACACGGAGTAGGGTTAGGGTTAGACTTAGATTATGAAAGTCATATTTTAGTAAAAGAAAAAGAAGCTATATCTTTTTACTAACAGAAGTATGTTTGGTAGATAAATAGTTCTCTATACAACATTCATTTATGTAATCTTATACTCATTTTGAAACCAAAAGAAAAGGATATATTAGTTACAATAGAGTAGGGTTAGACTAGATAAAAATGCTTTTAACTTTACCGTCTATTTCTTCCAGCTTAGGATAATTAACTATTGAATTTATAGCAACTAAACTGTGAGTAAGAATAGCTAAAATTTTGATTTAATTCTACAGATAAACTAGTTGGTTTCAGAATTTACTTATGGATGGTAATGTAATTAATTCATTCTTTTTTTAACTAGCTAAGCTTAAACAAGATCTACAGCTACTAACCTATCCTTTATAAAATGTTAAGAAATATAGAACATAGATAGTTGTTAATTCTTTTATTTTATAAATACTAATATTATAATATGAACAGGATAATATAGAATACATAAGGTACTTCTATAAATTATTTAGTGTAGAAAGTATAAGAATATAACAATAAAATACTATCTTATTATATATCTATAAATAGACAAAGAATAAAGATATTATATATAATTGTAGGAACAACATTACTTGTAGATAAAATAACATGTTATCTCACTTTAATAAACATTAAGTAATACACATTTTACAATTAAATGATGTAACTATCAGTTACACAAATACAACTGCAAGAATATTAAATTACATAAATTATGAAAGTTAACAAATACAAACAATATTTATAACCTTACCAGAATAGAATGAGTTAAGGTAAGTTCATATAAAAACATTATACAGTTACCCTGAATAATTTACACGTTATAAATTAAATATATTAACTTGTAGGAATCCAAGTAACAGAACATAGATATGCTCGATTTACCGAGCTTAAATAACCATTTACACAATACAAATAATAACCAAGTAAAATACAGTAGTACATTGTAATTAAAAGGAATTTAAAGAAACAGTAAACACATTTGTTTATATAGCCATGTTAGGGTGAAACCCTAATATATCAAAAATTTACAGCAGAGGTAAAACCAAAGAGTTTAAGCTCTTCTGATGCCTGTCGGCTTCAACAAAAATTCACAGAGTGAGGCTTGAACAACCTTTCTTTCATTTACTTATATATACATAGTAACAAGAACAAAAACCAAAATTTACATTCACGGCTTAAGCAATATAACCCCGCATAAAGCAAGGGTTTCAACATCAACTAAAAACAACGAACCAAGTAACCAGGTAAACCAAAAACCACAAGGGTTTTACAGGCCACGGCGACCAACCAACAAATGCCCCATAAGGGACCAGACAAGGAAGAACAACCATGGGCTATCCAAGGCTTACCATGAGCAATCCGTCGTAACAGCCCTGCACTAACCACGCAGAAGGACAGGTCGACACCTATGAAACATCAAACATTAAATTGTTATTATCTTGTTGTTTATAAGCTGGAACGTGTTAAAACAAGAAACGAAATTATAGTATTTGATTCTTACCTCAAATATTAACTGAAGCATGACCACCCACAAAAAACAGTGCAACTAGCAACGCGAGGAGGAACCAAACCTTCATATGCCACAGGAAAAATGGAGTTAACCCACATAGCAGTGGCCAACGAAGGTCAAAAGATGGAGTGACAAGCCAAGCAGGAATAACGCTTGGGCCACAAGTTTTCCAACCCTAAAAACCCTCTTGCTGCAAAACCTTAAGTCTTATAAATCTTAATAGGTGAGGCCATGACACTCACTACCGGGCTGTAGGAGATTAAAAACGTTGCAGTCTGGAGAAATCTGGAAGGAGTGAGCAGCAAAGGACAAAATTTGGAGGAAAACTAACAACCCAGCTCATGCAGAAATTAGTTCGTTACAGTTCATCTATATGAGCATTCAGGGTGAGCATACAGCGAGTAGAAGACAAAGAAACGAGCTGGGAGACTACCTGCTACGAGTAGCAGAGGGACAAGATGAGCAACCAAGACTACCACCATAGTAGCAGAGCAGCCAAAGGCCGAAAACAACGGGGAAGAATAACAAGTTAGGGTTCATCCATGCTTTATAATGACATAACACTTGGCTGTGATGAGTCCACGTACTCATTAAAATTATTTGCATGCAGTGGGTAAATCCCTATAGTCACCACGTGCAATCAACCAACGAATTATCACTCCAATCACATGATATTTCAAAGGTTCATTAAGGTTCAATACTCCCAAGTCAACTAGCATTGCACGCTGAAATATAAACAACAGGACAATAGTAATATTGTTAAGTGTTGAAACTCATCAAACACGTGGGGAAATAATATGAACCCTTGCATTTATACATTGCAAGTATTCTCTCAAACGATCAACCTATCCAAGGTGATGCCATATAATATTTAATTCAATCAAACGATTATAACATAGCAATGGACTCATAATATGTGACCTAGCACATCATACAAGCAAGAGGAGCATATAGTAAAAGATTATAAAAACTTAGATCAAGTTTAAACCTTATATTCGTTATGGCGCGGTCCATTTGATGACCCCATTATTTATACTTTGCAAAATAATCTTTCAACAACTATTATAAGTATGGCAAGGGTTATTCCACTTATCATCTAACAAAAGAATCATCCACATAAAATTTATGCCTTTAAGCTCACCCAGGGCAGGGTCAATATTACTACCAATTATTATACTAACATATTATGCATTCTTTCAAGGGTTATAAATCCATTAAGGATATGCCTTTTAATAAATATAAAAGGAAATTCATAGAACCTATTCTTGATAAGATACCCATCTTGCGAGATTAGCTCTAGTTTTGTATTTAAGAATTTATTGTATAGCCATTAAGTTTGCAAACAAAAGAAATATAAAGCATTATAGTATTTCTCAGGGTTGAAATCACATAACTTGCGATGATTTAATAACCATAACTGGACTTTATCTTCCAAATAAGTTATGTGTAAAAGAACTCAGTGCATTAACACTAACTTAACTCCTTTTTAGAGCAGCATGTAATAATGTTATAATTCTTTTAAACTTCAGAACTTTAGAAGTTGGAATATTGGTACGAAAACTCAATTATCAATGGGAATTACTTATCACAAGGAGTAACCAAATCTATCACGACGTAAATAATATGTGTTCACAGTTTAAGATAGATCTTTAACGTAATAACCCTGCAATCCTTAGTCTACATGCAAAGAAAGATTAAGACATTTACACACACGACGACCATGGTAAACACCGAAGAGTCTAGTACGCAATAAGAACTATAAATTCCAACTACTAGAAAGAAAGCAACTGTCATCAATACTGATAGGACTGAATCTCATTACCATAGTGTTTTTAAAAGAATAACGACTTAATGGATTTACCTCATATAGCATTTGAAATTGAATAGCATTTATATTTTTTCACTGAACATATATTTGTATGTGTAATGATTATGAACAAGAAGCACCGGATCTTTCTTACCTGTAAATCTGTAAGAGCAGGTAAACTTTCTACGTTAGCTCAAAAGATAAGTAAGCCCAGAATATCATGACAGTTCCACTTTGTGGTCGCAAATAAAAACAAGTCATTAAACTGAAAAAGAATTGTTCTATAAGATAAACATAATCAAGTAGATAATTCAAATAATGAAATTATTAACATATAACTAATTAAAACAATTAGTTGACTGCATTTAAGAAGATTATCTGTATTTTAAAATTTTAAAATTTTTCAAAAATTTTGGGGTTTTGACATGTGGTATCAGAGCACAAGGTTCAAACACTAGGCCTTGATGCAGCCCAATTAGCTTCCATAGAACAGTAAATTTAAAATAATGTGCTAACATATATTTTGTTTTATGTTAAGAACAGAAAATTTCTTTTTTTTCTGAAGTTTAACAGGCAGGTATGTAAAAGCTAGGAGAGTATGCACACGAGAAGTCTCCAGATATAGAAACAAGACATTTTCCGAGAGAACCTATGTTAGAAGAGGTGACTTCCAACTCCTCAGAGCTATTGCAGACTATAAAAGATTTGAAAACTAAAATGGAATCAGTAAAGAGGGAGAATGAGAGGATTTTGAAGGCTCAGGAAGAATTGAACCAAATTTTAATAGAAAAGTTCCAAACTGAAGGAAGGAGCAAAAGATCAGAATCTGAAGATGTCAGTCATCAAAGAAAATCCAAAAAGATGAAGCTCAAGAAAATTGAAAGTAGTTCATCATTTGAAAGGTTTGGTGAACGACAAAGTTACCATACTACTAGTGATAGTAGTGAAGATGATTTGTATGACAGAAAGAAGAAATACAAACCATATGAGGAAATTTCAGAGGAGTTTAAAAAAATAAAGCCATATGAGGAAGTTTCAGGGGAAATTTTAGGGTTTGGTGAACGAAAAAGTTACCATACTACTAGTGATAGTAGTGAAGATGATTTGTATGATAGAAAGAAGAAATACAAACCATATGAGAAAATTTCAGGGGAGTTTAAAAAGATAAAGCCCCCAACTTTTAATGGAGAGACTGAGAAGGGGGAGGAAGCAGAGTCCTGGTTATCCGGGATGAAGAAGTATTTCCATATATATAATTACTCTAATCAGTTAAAGGAAAGAATGGCAATATATAACCTCTCAGGAAAAGCTGACATATGGTGGCAGGACTTGAAGAGAGTCAAGGGTATAAGAGAAAAAGAAGTTAATTGGAGTACCTTTAAAAGGTATTTCAAAAATAAATTTATATCTGAACAATATTACGAGGAAAGAGCTAAAGAATTTTATGAATTGAAGTTAGGTTCAATGACTATGAAGGATTTGAACAACAAATTCTTAAGTTTACTTAGATATGTACCCTACCTAGTAGACGAGAAACCTAAAGTATAGTGATTTCTTAGCTGTCTACCGTATCATATCAAAGACAGAATTGAATATGATAACCCGAAGACTTTGGATAAAGCTATGAGGAAGGCTAATTTTTTTTTGAGCAAAACCGGAAGAAAGAAGGCTTGGCCAACTGGAAGGCTAAAAAAAATAACAATCAGCCTAAATTTAAGAAGAAGGAATGTGTACCTCATAGAAATTTCAAGAATAATAAGACCAAAAATTATTCTAACAACAAGAATTTCTAGGGAAATAGGAATGGTACTTCCAACAATTCGAATAATTTTAAGGGAAAGGAAGCTGCAAATAACCATGGAAATTTTACCAAGAGTTTTGAACGTAAAGAGCTTGTTTAGTGCTGGAAATGTAATGGCCCACACTATGCCTTGGTCTATCCAAACCAGAAAAAGATTGTCAGCAATATTCATACTGTGCAGGAGGAGATGACCGTTGGGGAATTAGCAAAGAGCATGCCCAGAATTAACGCGGCTTTGGAGAACCGCCAAGCTGACTATCAGACTTCCGTGGTGGAAGTAGAAGGTATGATTAATCAGACCCTTGTAACCATTTTAATTGATCCAGGAGCTAGCCTCAGTTATGTTGCACCTCAAATAGTGGAAAAATGTAAGTTGTCTGTCGATAAGTTTGAGAATTCTTGGTTAGTTCAATTAGCCACTGGGGCAAAAAGAAAAGTAACCTAATTTGTGAAAGAATGTGCTTTACTTATGGATCAATTTGAAACTGTAGCTAAGATTAATGTTTTGCCACTTGGCTCATATGATTTTCTGATTGGTATGGACTGGTTAGAACAGCATAAGGTAATTTTAAATTGTTACGATAAAACTTTCACGTGCTTAAATAGTGATGAACATCTAGTAAAAGTTAAGGGTATTCATAGGAAAACTATAGTAAGGCAGATTTCTGCTTTACAACTTAAAAGAGCTGTCAGCAAATGATGTAAATCCTATGCAGTAAATATTACAGATGAGGAAGGTAAAACTAAAACTGATAAGTTAAAAATAGAAAATATTCCTGTTTTAAAAGAATTTACTGAAGTATTCCCAGAAGAAATTCCAGGATTACCTCCAAGAAGGGAATTGGATTTTACCATTGAACTGGTACTAGGTGCGGTACCTAGTTCAAAGGCTCCTTATCGAATGAAAATTTTAGAACTTAATGAGCTAAAATCACAATTAAAAGAGTTAATTGATAAAAAGTACATTCGACCTAGTGTGTCTCCTTGGGGAGCACTGGTCATCTTCATTAAAAAGAAAGACAGAACTATGTGATTATGCATAGACTACCGTCAACTGAACAAGATGACTATTAAAAATAGATATCCGTTGCCCCGCATAAATGATCTATTTGACCAACTACGTGGAGCCACGTTGTTTTCGAAGATATATTTGAGGTCAGGATATCATCAAGTAAGAATTAAAGATGAAGATATCTTTAAGAGAACCTTTAGAACAAGATATAGACACTACGAATTTGTCGTAATGCCATTCGGGCTTACTAATGCCCCAGCTGTCTTTATGTGCTTAATGAACAATATAATGCATAAGTATTTAGATAAGTTTGTGGTCATGTTTTCTGACTACATCCTAATTTACTCTAAAATGGAAGAAGAACATAAAGAACACCTAAAAATAGTTTTACAAGAGTTGTGAGAACATCAACTCTTCGCGAAGTTTAGTAAGTGTGACTTCTTTAAGGATGAAATTCAGTACTTAGGTCACGTAGTGACTAAGGAAGGGATTTCTGTAGATCCTGAAAAGATAAGGGCAATCAAAGATTGGCTGATTCCTAAAGATGTAATGGATGTTAGGTCATCAATGGAAATTATCGGTTATTACTGGAGATTCATTGAAGGCTTTTCAATGATAGCAAATCCGATAACTTCCTTAGAAAAGAAAGGAAATAAATTTTACTGGAACCTGAAATGTGAAAAAAGTTTTAAGAAGTTAAAAACCTTATTGACTAGTGCACCTATTCTAAGAATAACAAATCCTAACAAATATTTCGTAATATGTACTGATGCCTGTAATGATGGCTTAGGTGGTGTTCTGACTCAAGAAGGGCATGTCACTGCCTATGAGTCTAGAAAGTTAAAAATTCACGGAAAGAATTACACGACTTATGATCTAGAACTAGCAGCTGTAATACACGCCTTAAAAATGTGGCGACATCATTTAATTGGCAGAAAATTTATTTTAATGACTGATAATAAAGGACTGAAATATCTTCTAGATCAGACTAATTTAAATGCTAGATAAGTTAGGTGGTTATCTTTCTTAAGCGAATATGATTTCAAAATCCAGCATATAAATGGTAAGGAAAATAAGGTGGCTGATGCATTAAGTAGAAACGTAAAGCTGAACTTTACGGCAGCAATCAACACTTATGCTTCTGATTTAAATGAACAGCTTAAAGAAGGGGTAAAATAAGATGAAATTTATCAGAATTTGCAAATTACAGCTAAGGAAGAACCTACAGAAAGCTTAATAAAAGGTTATAGTTTAAATGAAAATGAATTTTTATTATTTAAAGATAAATTGTATGTACCTAATGTGCCTAAGGTTAAATTGTTAATTCTGGATGAAGTCCATAAAACACCATATTTAGGTCACCCAGGTTATCAAAATCCTATAACCATGCTAAGAAAAGAATATTTTTGGCCAAATATGAAAACTGAAGTAGCTGAATACGTTGCAAGGTGTTTGGAATGTCAACAGCTGAAAAACTGAACACCAACACCCAGCTGGTTTGCTGCAACCTTTACCTATTCCTAGCTGGAAATGGGAAGTGATTAGCTTAGATTTTATTACTGGACTGCCCAGAAAGTAGAATCAAAATGACTCTATTATGGTGGTGGTTGATAAGTTAAGGAAGGAATCACATTTTATTCCTGTTAAAATTACTTACAAGGCTGCCAATATAGTTGATATCTTCTTAAAGCATATTTTTCGGTTACATGGAGTACTGAAAGTTATAATCTTAGACAAAGATCCTAAATTCATAGGAAATTTTTGGAAGTCCTTGTTTAAAGGATTAAATACAACACTGAATTTTAGTACTTCCTTCCATCCTCAAACAGATGGAAAAACTAAAAGAGTGAATCAGGTACTAGAGGATTTATTGAGAATGTATGTGAAAGATCAGCCAGGTAAGTGGGAAGATTATTTACATCCAGCAGAGTTTGCATATAATAATAACTATCAGTCATCAGCTAAATTTAGTCCATTTGAAATTTTATATGGAAGAAAATGCAACACTCCTATCTCTTGGAATAATCTAGTAGATAGATTAGTGTTAGGTCCAAAATTGTTGAAAGAAATGGAAGAGATTGTGAAGCAAGTGCAGGGAAATCTGAAGGTGGCAAAGGATCGACAGAAAAGTCAAGAAGACTTGAAAAGAACTCCCAAGGAGTTCTAGGTAGGTGAACATGTGTTCATCAAGGAAAGGCCCAAGAAAATCTCCCTAAGACTAGGGAGTTGTGCAAAGTTGGCACCACGTTACTGTGGTCCATTTGAAATTTTATCTATGATTGGTCAAGTTGCTTACCAACTAGAATTACCACATAACTTGAAAGTACATAATGTTTTTCATATTTCTGTTTTGAAGAAGTATGTTCATGATGCTACTCATGTGGTTGATTGGAATGTTGTATAGGTGGAACCAAAAGGAGAAATTCTGGTGGAACCAGACTGTATCCTCGGGAGGAGGGAAATTACACTGCAGAACCACACCATTGGACAGGTGAAGGTGCAATGGAAGCACCTTAGTCCTGAAGAGGCCACCTGGAAACTGAAAAGTAAGATGTGGGAAGCATACCCAAATCTCTTCCAGGGACTTCGGAAGATGAAGAATAAGTAACATCGAGGACGATGTTACATTTTAAGGGAATGTGTATGTCACATACCCTAATTTTGTAAAATAATGTTATTTGTTTTAATTTGATTCCTAAGACATTATGTTAAATTTAATGCGAAGTAGAAACTGATGACTCAACAGAGTCAAAAGATGTGGAATGTAATTCTGAATATTTTATTTTTAATAAATAAAAAGTGGAGACAACAGCTTGCGAGAGCTGTTAATAAGAGTGTTACTGGTCAAACTGGCGGAAGGAACTAGGTGTACAAAAAAAGACAAGTGACAGCATCCTCAAACACTTCCTATGTTGCAGGTGGAAACTTCCCTACATTTGGGGTCATGATCCCCCCAAAAAGTGGGATCAGAACAGGTGGCTCAATTAATGACAACTAACCCAAAAAGACCTAGGCAATATTTTAAAAGTACCCAATGTAGAGAGCTGAGGCTGCTCAGATATTTTCCAAGAGAAGAATCATTCAGGAGGAATGCACTTGAAGGAATTCATTGGGGAAAAGGGAAAACTGTAAGGAAGGTGTTTTCAGAGATAAACTGCAGTAACTTGGTCTGATACATCTTGCTAGCTGAAAGAATTGACTGATAAGTTCAGGACTGGTATTGTGTCTCAGGACTAGTACTTGATTATTTGCTGCACCTAGTTCCAGCCAGGGAGACCAGAGAAAGATCGGGGGTCCTGAGGAGTCGTTGTTTGAGTGCTCTCCAGGAGTTGGTAGGTAGGAACGGCCTCCCATTGCTGTTGTCAACCAAGATTTAAGAACATGTTCTACTATTTATTAGTTTCTGCATTATTATCTATGTGTGATTGAATGATGCATTTGCATTTTATAGTGTAAAAAATCAAAGGATAGAATATCTTAGCTTGTTTAGTAATGGAATTATTCTTAATGAGAAACAAACCCTACCTGTGTTTTTCCCCATCTGGAGTAATCTAGCTCATACTCTAGCACAGGTGGTGTATTTAAATGAAGATAGTATGATGTATATTTAAATAAGATGTTAGCTTGATCAAGATAATGTTTACTTTTATTTCGTTATCATAAGAAATAATATTCTGTACATGGAGTAGGGTTAGGGTTAGACTTAGATTATGAATGTCAAATTTTAGTAAAAGAAAATAACTTATATCTTTTTACGAACGGAATTATGTTTGGTAGATAAACAATTCTCTATATAGCATTCATTTCTGTAATCTTATTACTCATTTTGAAACCAAAAGAAAAGGATATATTAGTTACAAGAGAGTAGGGTTAGACTAGATAAAAATGCTTTTAACTTTACAGTCTATTTCTTCCAGCTTAGGATAATTAACTACTGAATGTATAGCAACTAAACTGTGAGTAAGAATAGCTAAAATATTGATTTAATTCTATAGATAAATTAGTTGGTTTCAGAATTTACTTATGGATGGTAATGTAGTTAATTCATTCTTTTTTTATCTAGATAAGCTTAAACAAGATCTACAACTACTAACCTATCCTCTATAAAATGTTAACACATATAGAACATAGATAGTTTTTAATTCTTTTATTTTATAAATACTAATATTATAATATAAACAGGATAATATAGAATACAGAAGGTACTTCTATAAATTATTTAGTGTAGAAAGTATAAGAATATAAGAATAAAATACTATCTTATTATATATCCATAAATAGACAAAGAATAAAGATATTATTCATAATTGTAGCAACAACATTACTTGCAGGTAAAATAACATGTTATCTCACTTTAATAAACATTAAGTAATACACATTTTACAATTAAAAGATGTAACTATCAGTTACACAAATACAACTGTAAGAATATTAAATTACATAAATTCTGAAAGTTAACAAATACAAACATTATTTATAACCTTACTAGAACAGATTGAGTTAAGGTAAGTTCGTATAAAAACATTATACAGTTACCGTGAATAATTTACAGGTTATAAATTAAACATATTAACTTCTAGGAACCCAAGTAACAGAACATAGATATGCTCGATTTACCAAGCTTAAATAACCATTTACACAATACAAATAATAACCAAGTAAAATACAGTAGTACATTGTAATTTAAAGAAACAGTAAAAACATTTGTTTATATAGCCAAGTTAGGGTGAAACCCTAATATATCAACAATTTACAGCAGAGGTAAAACCAAAATTTACAGTCACGGCCTAAGCCGTAGAACCCCACATAAAGCAAGGGTTTCAACATCAACTAAAAACAACGAACTAAGTAACCAGGTAAACCAAAAACCACAAGGATTTTACAGGCCACGACGACCAACCAGCAAATGTCCCATAAGGGACCGGACAAGGAAGAATAGCCATGGGGTATCCAATGCTTACCGTGAGCAAGCCGTCGCCACAGCCATGCACCAACCACGCAAAAGGACAGGTCGACACCTGTGAAACATCAAACATGAAATTGTTATTATCTTGCTGTTTATAAGTTGGAACGTGTTAAAACAAGAAATGAAATTATAGTATTTTCTTCTTACCTCAAATATTAACTGAAGCATGACCACCCACAAACAACAGTACAGCTAACAACGTGAGGAGGAACCAAACCTTCATTTTCCACAGGAAAAATGGAGTTAACCCACGCAGTAGTGGCCAATGAAGGTCAAAAGATGGAGCAACAAGATAAGCAGAATAACGCTTGGGCCACAACTTTTCCAACCTTAAAAATCCTCTTGTTGCGAAACCTTAATTCTTGTAAATCTTAAGAGGTGAGGTCACGACACTCACTACCGGGCTGTGGGAGATTGAAAACGTTGCAGTCTAGAGAATTCTGGAAGGAGCGAGCAGCAAAGGACAAACCCTGGAGGAAAACTAACAACCCAGCTCATGCAGAAATTAGTTCATTACAGTTCATCTCTATGAGCGTTCAGGGTGATCATACAGCGAGAAGAAGACAAAGAAATGAGCTGGGAGACTATCTGCTACGAGTAGCAGAGCGACGGGATGAGCAACAAGGACTACCAACACAGTAGCAGAGCATCCGGAGGCTGAAAACAACAGGGAAGAATAACAAGTTAGGGTTCGTCCATGCTTTATAATGACATAACACTTGGCTGTGATGAGTCCATGTACTCATTAAAATTATTTGCATGCAGTGGGTAAATCCCTATAGTCACCGCGTGCAATCAACCAACGAATTATCACTCCAATCACATGATGTTTTGAAGGTTTAGTAAGGTTCGATACTCCCAAGTCAACTAGCATTGCATGCTGAAATATAAACAATAGGACAATAGTAATATTGTTAAGTGTTGAAACTCATCAAACGCATGGGGAAATAATACAACTCCTTGCATTTATACATTGCACCTTCTTTTATACATTGCAAGTATTAGCTCAAATGATCAACCTATCCAAGGTGATGCCATATAATATTTAATTTAATCAAATGATTATAACATAGAAATGGTATGATAATATACGACCTAGCACATCATACAAGCAAGAGGAGCATATAGTAAAAGATTATAAAAACTTAGATCAAGGTTAAACCTTATATTCGTTATGGTGCAGTCCATTTCATGACCTCATTATTTATACTTTGAAAAATAATCTTTCAACAACTATTATAAGTATGGCAAGGGTTATGCCACTTATCATCTAACAAAAGAATCATCCACATAAAAGTTATGCCTTTAAGCTCACCAAGGGCGGGGTCAATATTACTACCATTTATTATACTAACATATTATGCATTCTTTCAAGGGTTATAAATCCATTAAGGATATGCATTTTAATAACTATAAAAGGAAATTCATAGAACCTATTCTTGATAAGATACCCATCTTGCGAGATTAGCTCTAGTTTTGTATTTAAGAATTTATTGTATAACCATTAAGTTTGCAAACAAAAGAAATATAAAGCATTATAGTATTTCTCAAGGTTGACATCACATAACTTGCGATGATTTAATAACCATAACTGGACTTTATCTTCCAAATAATTTATGTGTAAAATAACTCAGTGCATCAACACTAACTTAACTCCTTTTTAGAGCAGCATGTAATAATGTTATAATTCTTTTAATCTTCAGAACTTTAGAAGCTGGAATATTGGTACAAAAACTCAATTATCAATGGGCATTACTTATCACAAGGAGTAACCAAATCTATCACAACATAAATAATATGTGTTCACAGTTTAAGATAGATCTTTAACGTAATAACCATTCCATCCTTAGTCTACATTCAAAGAAAGATTAAGACGTTTACACACACGACGACCATGGTAAACACCGAAGAGTCTAGTACGCAATAAGAACTATAAATTCCAACTACTAGAAAGAAAGAAACTGTCATCAATACTGATAGGACTGAATCTCATTACCATAGTGTTTTGAAACGAATAACGACTTAATGGATTTACCTCATATAGCATTTGAAATTGAATAGCATTTATATTCTTTTACTGAACATATATCTGTATGTGTAATGATTATGAACAAGTAGCATCGGATCTTTCTTACCTGTAAATCTATAAGAGCAGGTAAACTTTCTGCATTAGCTCAAAAGCTAAGTAAGCCCAGAATATCATGACAGTTCCACCTTGTGGTCGCAAAGAAAAACAAGTCATTAAACTAAAAAAGAATTGTTCTATAAGATAAACATAATCAAGTAGATAATTCAAATAATGAAACCATTAACATATAACTAATTAAAAAAATTAGTTGACTGCATTTAAGAAGATTATCTATATTTTAAAAATATTAAAATTTTTGGAAATTTTGGGGTTTTGACAGATGGAGGAATAGTAAATGTAAAAGGAATCCCTAGGAAAACAACCATAAGACAGATTTATGCATTGCATCTTAAGAGAGCAGTTCGGAAGGGATGTAAAGCCTTTTCTGTAGCAGTAAATAATGAAGAAAATACTAATCACAAAGATAAATTAAGACTGGAAGACATTATGATCCTGAGGGAATATTCAGATGTATTTTCGGAATAAATTCTGGGACTACCTCCAAAACGAGAGTTAGACTTTACTGTTGAGCTGGTACCTGGTGTAGTTCCCAACTCAAAAGCCCCTTATCAGATGGATATACTAGAATTCAATGAACATAAGTCGCAGTTAAAAGAACTCATTGATAAGAATTACATTAGACCCAGTGTGTCTCCCTAGGGAGCACCTGCTATTTTGGTTAAGAAGAAGGATGGAACTATAAGACTATGTATAGATTACCGTCAACTAAATAAAATGACTATCAAGAACATATATCCATTACCCCACATAGATGATCTGTTTGATCAGCTATGTGGAGCAATGATAATCTCAAAAATAGATTTACGATCTGGTTACCACCAGGTCTGAATCAAAGATGAAGACATATTGAAAACAACTTTTAGGACTTAGTATGGTCATTATGAGTTTGTCGTTATGCCATTTGCGCTTACTAAATCCCTAGTTGTTTTTATGTGTCTGATGAATAATGTGATGCATAAATATCTGGATAAATTTGTGGTCGTATTCATTGATGACATCTAAATTTACTCAAAGTCTTAAGAGGAACATAAAGAACACTTAAAAATCGTCTTACAATATTTACGAGAACATCAAATCTATGCAAAATTTAGTAAATGTGACTTCTTTAAAGATAAAATTTAGTATCTGGGTCATGTGGTGACTAAAGAAGGAATTTATGTCGACCCCAAAAAGATAAAGGAAATCAAGGAATTCGCAGTCCCAAAAGATGTTATTGACGTCCAATCATTCATGGGGATTAATGGCTATTATCAAAGATTTATTGAAGGGTTTTCAAGAATTAAAAATCCCATAACCTCTTTAAAGAAAAAAGGGAATAAATTCGGGCGGAGTCAGAAGTGTGAAGATAGTTTTAAAAAGTTAAAAACGTCATTAACTACTGCACCAATTCTAAGAATTGTTGACCCTAATAAATATTGTATAGTATGTACTGACGCATGCAATGACGGTTTAGGTGGGTTTTTAACTCAGGAAGGATACTTCATTGCTTATTAGTCTAGAAAGTTGAATATTCATGAGAAAAATTATGCGACTTATGACTTAGAGTTAGCTGCTATCATACATGCCTTTAAAATGTGGCGTCATCATTTAATCGGAATGAAGTTCATATTAATGTCAGATAATAAAGGATTGAAATATATGTTGGATAAACCTAACTTAAATGCTAAGCAATCTAGATGGCTAGCTCTTCTTAGTGAATACAATTTTGAAATGCAACACATTAAAGGGAAGAAAAATAAGGTTGTTGATGTATTAAGCAGAAATGCGAAACTGAATTTTATAGCAGCAATCAGCACTTATAAAACAGACTTGGAAGAACCGTTAGAAGATGGAATAGAACAAGATGAAAATTATCAGAAATTACAAGAAAAGGTAAGAGAAAATTTAATAGAAAACCTAAGTATAGGGTATAGCTTGAACGAAAAAGGATTATTCTTATATAAAGATAGACTATACGTACCTAATGTACCCAAGATTAAGCTATTAATTTTAAATGAAGTTCATGAAACTACTTATTTAGGGAATCTAGGTTATCAGAAAAATATAACCATGCTAAGAAAGGATTATTTATGGCTAACCATGAAAAATGAATTGGAATAATACATTTCTAAGTGCTTCGAATGTCAGCAAGTAAAAATTGAACATTAGCATCCAGCTGGGCTACTTCATCCATTACCTAGTCCTAGATTTTATCATGAGACTACCTAGAAATCAAAACTTAAATAACTCAATAATGGTAGTTGTTGATAAACTAAGTAAAGTAGCTCATTTTATACTTGTAAAAACTACTTATAAAGCTACAAATGTTGCTGATATTTTCTTAAAACAAATTTTTTGGTTACATGGAATACCGAAAGTGATAATTTCAAACATAGATCCTAAGTTTATGGGGAACTTTTGGAAGTTTGTATTTAAATGATTAAATACTACATTAAACTTCAGTACCTCTTTCCATCATCAAATAGATGGACAGACTGAAAGAGTAAATTAGGCATTGGAGGATCTTCTTAGGATGTATGTAAAGGAGAAACTAGGTAAATGGGAAGATTACTTACACCTAGTAGAATTTGCTTATAATAATCATTATCAAGCTTCAACTATATATAGTCCTTTTGAAATTTTGTATGGAAGGAAATGCAATACCCCCGTCTCTTCGAGTAATCCAGTTAACAGGCTAGTATTAGTACCTGAATTATTAAAGGAGATGGAGCTAATTGTAAAACAGGTACAGGGTAACTTGAAAGTTGTGCAAGATCGATAGAAAATCCAATCAGATCTTAAATGAACTCCAAAGGAGTTCCAGTTAGGTGAAGATGTTTTTATTAAGGTGAGACCTAAAAAGAGTTCTCTGAGGTTAGGTAATTGTGCTAAGTTAACACCTTGATATTGCAGTCCTTTTGAAATACTGTCCAGGATAAGATAGGTAGCATATCAGTTAGATTTACCACCAAACTCAAGAGTTCACAATGTTTTTCATATGTCGGTATTAAAAAAATATGTACATGATGCTACTCGCGTTATTAACTGGAATGATGTGCAGGTGGAACCCGAAGGAGATTTTCTGGTGGAACCGGATTGTATCCTCGAAAGGAGGGAGATTTCGCTTCGAAATCGCACCATTGGTCAGGTGAAGGTGCAATGGAAGAACCTTAGTCCAGAAGAAGGAACCTCGGAATTGGAAAGCCATATGCGGGAGGCATATCCAATTCTATTTCAGAGAAATTATGAAGACGAGGAATAAATAACATTGACGACAATGTTATAAATTAAGGGGGTGTGTATGTCACATGCCCCAATTTGCAAAACAATTTTATGTTATTGAGGAACATTATTTTATATTTTATGTTAAAGTTTGTAATTAATGACCAAGTGGGATCAAGGATAATTTAATGTATTGTAGAATATTTTATTAATAAATGAATAAAAGATGAGACGACAACTTAGGGAAGCTGTTAAATGAGTGTCTACTGGTCACTTGGTGAAGGAGACTGGGTTAAGAGCATGTTGACAAGTGGCAACATCCTAAAATATTTATGCCTAAAGGTCTATATATCTAAGAATTTTGAGTGGACTACCATTAACGTCCATATTAATATCTAGGAGTTGAGTTCATGAGAATAAGTCTTAGGCTAACTCTATTTGGAAGCTATGAGTCTAGCTAACTAGGAGCTGTTATATTAACTACTATCATAGATCCATTTTAAACCCAGATCTATCAAGCATCTAAAGGGATCCAATTTTTTTAAGGTGTACATTTTTTTACATTGGATACCTCTAGGTAATTGATAGATGTGGGTTTAAAATGGATATATGCTACTTTAATTTTTTTATATTTTATTTAAGCCATGTAATTTATATTGTTCATTTTTAATTTTTTAATATTTTTTTATTTATGTTAGCTAACGTGACTAACATAGCATCATCTCCCTCCAATACTGGGCTAGAGAGCATGAGCACGGTAAAAATTAATTGAAAAAACTTTATTTTAAATTTTAAATCAACTATTAGAAACAACTATTTTAAATTTTAAATCAACTATTAGATACAACTATTAGCTTAACTTCAATGATAATACAACTATAAATTTAACTTTAAATATGAATTTAACAATCACAAATTAAATAGTTGTTATATTAATTGACACATTTTGTGTCAAATACATGACTTTAATCCTAACCTACATTCCATCAATCGACATTCATCTTGTCATAAACCCTTGCCACATTGCATAAACTCTTGACCACGTTACATCAACCAAAACACTTGGCATGCCCCTTAATACAGGAAAAAGTTGAAAACAACCAACAATATCTTGCTGGGACAGATACCTTCCATAAACTAGAATCCATAGACAGTGCAAGCATTCACAACGACCATGGTTGCACTTCGAGTCTACGAATTCAACCCAGATAGAGGCTATGCCTCCCATTTATAACCTAAGAACATGATGAAGAAGAAAATAAACATCACCTCGAAATCCAGAAAACATGATCAAATCATTGTAAATACCGATTCCTAAGTTAGACATAGTCACATCTGCAATATCAAAGTTTGTTGAAGGAAACACTAAGTTGGAAGCACCAGCACAAAGGAAGAGAAATGGTGGGTCCTTCCCGACCAAAACCTCTCTAGCATGGATGTAAATATACCTCCAATTTCCTAAGAAACCCTGAGAGTTTTGTGACAGGCTAGTTAAAACCACCTGCCTTAGAAATGGTTTTCAAAACCATGCATTCAATCCTCTAAGCACGACGCTCATGACTACAAATCTGGAAAGTTCTTCTTTGCAAGACCGAGTTGCCCCACGAGATGCTATGCTCCCATGTTTCAAATGTGTGTTTGGGATTTTCTCTTGCCCAATTCTCATTTTGTTTTGTATGCATATGCATATAGCTAATCATTGGTTCAATTTTATTTGATGGATATGGTTATTGATTGGCTATTAAAGATTAAATAAAAGAGCAGAAATTGATGGAAGACACAATAATTATATTGATTGCTTTCTTATTATTAAGCAAAAGAATATATAAGATTACATAACAACAATACGTGCTTTTTCTATATTCAAATGCACTTGTTCTCAATGGTTTGGTGAAGATATCACCCAACTACTCTTTAGGGCCACAAAAATGTAAAGAAATTTGTCCATCATTGACTAACTCAGGAATGAAATGATAGTGAGAGTCAATGTGTTTTCTTTTTCTATGAAATACATTGTGTTTGGACAACTGTAATGGAGAGCTTTTATTAGAGAAATAGAAGTTGGATTATTTTCAATGTGTCTCATTTCCTTTAAAAGTATTTTCTGCCACATTGCATGTCAAGCTGTTGTGGTGGCTGCTACATATTCTGCTTCTACAGAAGACATGTTGGCAATGGGATCTTTCTGAGATGCCCAAGAGATTAGATTTGGATCCAAATGGAACACATAACCATATGAGCTTTTCTTATCATCAATACTTCCTGCAAAATCATTGTCAATGTACCCTGCGAGAGTATTGTCTGTTGTATGATTGTACTAGAGGCCATATCCAAGTGTTCCTGCAACATACCTCAAAATTATTTTTCCAACTTTCTAGTGTGAGTTCTTGGGAGAATCCATAAATCTGGAAATAAGACTGACAACATACATCAAATCAGGTCTAGTTGCAGTTAAATACGTTAAATTGTCTACCATTCTTTTATATAGTGTAGCATTTATTCCTTGTCCATCATCATTTTTTGTTAACTTGGTGCCTAGAACAATGGGGGTTTCTGCTGGTTTACATTTATTCATTCAAAATCTCTACAAAATATTAGTAACATACTTATGCTCACAAATAAAAATACATTGATAAGTATGAGTAACTTCCATACCAAGGAAGTACTCACTGGGGCTTCACTCAGTGAGATTTTTACATAACACGACAGTTCACAGTCCATATTAAAGAATATCCCTAATTTCATTAAATATTTGAAAATTGCTCCTAAAATTGAATTGATGAACCCACCTCCCAATATACATTTTTAATTAATAAATTCCCTAGTTTCACCATATATTGTAGGTATCCATTTTTATTAACCCATTTTTTATACCCCGTTTATATCATATTATAAAATTGTAGCAACATTAGCCCTAGAACATCTTAGTATAAGCAAACATGATGTTAAAAAAATAATACTATAATGTTAATAATTATCCTAGATTGTGGGGGTGATTGATCAATTTCTAGCATTATATTGTGGAAGACCCAACAAAATAGTAACATGGAAGGAAAAATGTGTAAAAGGAAACCTACTCAAAAGATTAACGTAAAAGAGAATGTAATAGACTGATAGTCCAATAGTTAGTGCAATGCTTAGAAAAGATTAGAGTTGTAGATGTTTCACAGTACAACCTACCAATCTACTAATTTATATCATGTAAATACATGTAGATCCATAACGATAACTTCTTTTCTTTAAGCTTAAAAAGTTAAACTCCATAAAAATGTGAAATTGAAACCCATTCGTGGATGGACTTCCCTACCTTCCTTTCAAAACAAACATCATTGATGTTTGAACCCAAATGAACATACAAAGATTCCTCTTACCTTTTGTCACATGCCCCAATTTGTAAAACAATTTTATGTTATATTTTATGTTAAAGTTTGTAATTAATGACCAAGTGGGGTCAAGGATAATTTAATGTATTGCAAAATATTTTATTAATAAATGAATGAAAGATGAGACAACACCTTAGGAAAGCTGTTAAATGAGTGTTTACAGGTCACTTGGTGGAGGAGACTGGGTTGAGAGCATGTTGACAAGTGGCAACATCCTCAAACTACTTCTAACTATTGCAAGTGGCAACTTCCCTATATTTGTGGTCATGATTCTCCAAGAAAGTGGAATAGGAGCAGGAGGCTCATTATGCAAAAACTGACCTAGAAGACCTATGCATTGATATAAAACTTCCCATTGAAGATAGATCAGGCTACTCATTCTAGATTTGTGATCATTCTAAGTGAATGAAGTGCACATGAGAAATTCGATGGAAGGGACTAGTCGAAGTGAGTTTGAGGGGATAAGTGCTGAAGATTGAACTTGTGCAGCTATTCTAAGCTAAAGTTCTTACTGCTATAAGCAGGATCGAATTACTGTTGAATACTCAATAGAGTTGCAGAGTATCTCAATAATACATATCTCACCCAGTACTCACCAGGAGGACCAGGAGACAGGCTCGGGGGTTTTGACAAATTGCAGACTAAGATTTTCTCCAGGAGTTGGTTGGGAGAAAATTAGTAATTTAGTAGATTATGATTAAACAATATAGATATTTCTAAGTTAAATGATAGATAGGAAAATTACCAAACTGTATTTTTCCATGCCTTTTACAAGGCAGTACTCTAGTACAGCTGGTATGCTTAGTTTAAATAAGTATATTTTTCATTAACTTTAAATGCAGGTTTAAATAATTTCTTCTACTGTTTTACGTAAATTATTTACAGAAATCTAGCTGTGCTTGCACTGTCTATTGAACGTATATACAATATTTAATTACAGGAAATAATAGATTTATATAATAAACACCAATAGGTATAATATTTATAAAATTAAACACTAGTATTAACACCTAATATAAATACAATAAATAAATATAGGAATAGTAAAAGGTTTACTTAGGGATTAACCTAGTTCTTAATATCATAGGTCATTTAACTACCTATTCATGCATACAATTAAACTAGGTTTACTGTAAGCAAGTGTATTAATGTTGCAACCCTCTAGAAACATCTAGGGTTTGCAAGAGATAAGTATCATCACTCTAGGAAATAAAATAATTATAGAGCTAAGATTATAACTGAAAGCAAAACAATTACAGAGTTAAAGATTATTTAATTATAATCTTTAATGAGAAACAAAATATCCCATTTATCTTTTAATGTTGTTTGAAATTACTATAAACTATTTACACCCAAATTTAAACATAAATTGAAATAATGCTAAAATCAACACTAAGCTGAAACAACTTTGAACAAGTATAGTGGCCTATGGCCTTTTTATATTACCTGTCGAGGCTTTAAAGCCTAACCAAAATGACTTCTTCAAGTCTAAACAATGGTCTTAAAAAAACCAAAAATATTACATATATAAATTATAGTAGTGAAAAGCCATTCATCTGATTGAAGAAATGTTAAGTTTACGGCCATTTCCTTTCATGTAAAAACAAAATTACATATTCAAGAAACCACCCAGTGGTTGGACAGTATAGTCACAGCTTAGATCCGAGTATTAAAATTTAATATCATTTATATCTTTCCAGGCCGTGGAGGCTCCATTAAAAACCATGAAGTCACTGCCGCAATAGCCTTAACATTTCCATACAACAGCCTTTAGGGATTTTAATTTTTTTATAAACAAAATAACAATAATATAACTTTTAACGATGGTCGAGCCTACAACCATCATGGTGAAGCTTCTATTTCTCTCCACCATACTTATGTGTAGGAAAAACCCTCTAGTGTCAGTGAGGCTTACCAAGAGAGCGCTTATGCTGAGACCGAGGGTAGATTATCATTGAGCTTCAAATCCAAGACTAGAGAAACCTGCACATGAAAGCACTATTAGTATTTTTCTTTAAACCATAATGATAACCCTGTACATTATTAAATTGTAAGCAAATTTTTGTTTTTACCTGATAAGCTAAGCAGTGGCAAAGTCGTGGAAGCCACCCAAGCTAGTACGATGGCACCCTGAAGAAGGTAAGCACTAGTTTGTGCTTGTGCGGAGAGAATCAAGAACCCTAATTTAAGAACTGGAGGGTATAGAAACCACGAGGAGATAGAATTATGAATAGAGGCAGACACAATTCTTCACCCTAGAATTTTTTGGTCACTATGCATAGTAAACCAACCCTCATAGTCACCCAAGATGGTGGAAAAATCAGATCCAAAGTTCTAATGCTTTTTCAACAGTCAATGGGCCTTTGCATCAAGTACACTATCACCCTACACAAGCTTGCAGAGGTATGGAAGTTGAATGCTTACTAGGTTAACACCAGGAACCATGGCAGCCAAGAGCTCCTAGCTTGGTCGCTCCACAAGAAAAGAAAACCCTTACAACGTGAAGATAGGGTTTGTGCATCATTTATGAAAGTCAACAAAAACTTAGTGGCTTAATCACCTCCCATGTGTCCCCAATGATTTCACAATGATCGGTTTTTAAAGAATAGCTGAGTTCACTGCTTACCAATTTGCATTAAATCATTGTGAAACAAGTCAAAAGTCATATCCATTATATGTTTTCAATTGTCAATAATGTTTTTGTTCTTGGTCGAGTGGATACTTAGTTTTAAAACCATAGGATAAAAGAAATGGTATTTCTTTTAATGATTAATGTCTACTAGACAAGTTAGGATAATTAATTTCTAACTATGTTTGTATAATATATAATAAAAAGAACTATACTCATAATAGTAAAACATTATTGGAAGAATTAATGTACTCAGCCCCTGAAGTAAGTCACATAAATCTTGAATATTGAGAGTAATTTTCATAAAAATAGCACAGTAATTACAATATCTTCTCTAGTACTTACGAGGGCAACAATACCTCAAGGGTATTGCAATTTATAACAATTGTTTTTGAAAGTGTAGTTATAGCTAGGGGATACGCTAGGGAATGAGGTAAAAGACACATGTAAAAAGATTACTAAGGTAGAGTTTTAAAGTTTGAAGAAGAACTCAACCAAATATAATTGAAACCTTGGACCATTTTATGCACACAATGCATAGTTGGGAAAAAAAGTAGGTACAACTATTGTAAAGGAAAGTATCCTATGGCTAGGGTTTAAGAGGCCATCAACATATCGGGGTTGAAAGGTAGATGAATATAGTTCTGCAAGTAAATACAATCAAGTTTTAGAGATAAGAAAGGTCCACACCTGCCTAACTGAAGGCTGGTCCAAGATTTATCTTCAATCCTCTTCTTGCTCCTCTTGCTCCTCTTGCTCCAAGATAGCTGCAAAATGAATTATACCTTCCTCAAACCATTATGACCACATATAAAACAATGATAATCAAATAAACATGAACTAATGATCTGAATAACATCATCATATGATCATAAACAGAGATTCAATCACACATTGAACAATGATTTGGGAAGAAGAAGGACATCACATCTTTATTAATCTTGAAAACAAGTACAAGTATACCTTCTCTTGAAGTTCGGCACCTCACGAAACCTTGATCTGGTTCTGCTACTTCTCTTCTCCAAAGAACTCAGCCTCCAAGCTCTGCAACACAAGGGGATGACCGCTAGGGAAAAGGTGTGGGCAAAGAGAGCTCCAAATCCTCCAGCATAACAATGCAAAAATTCAAGTCCCTTATCATGGACCTCCCTACCTCTATTTATATGCTTAAGGAAGAGTTAGGGGTGAAGACAAAGTAGTTACAACTGAAGGAGTGAGTTGCATAACTACCCAAACTACCTGAAATTCAAAAGGCGTGTTTTTTGACATTTTTAAGATGCATACGCGGGTTGCTGAATACAACAGTCACGTACACGAAAATAACATGTGGGTTTCTAGTAAAGAAAGTCACATATACATAGCAACTCATGTACGTAAGTGGGTATTACAGAGAGAAACTCACGTACATACGCGGGTTTCCTTAAGGGCAAGTCGCGTATAGACAAAAACCTCATTTTTAGGGTATTTCTGGGCATTTTCAGACTTTGGTGTCTTCTGGAAAGTTTTAGCTGACAGAAATATATTTCTAATGGTATAGAGATGAGGTCAAATGGAGTTACAAAACTCAAGATATACATTAGAGGAAATTTGGGGTCTAAAATGGGCCTTATAAGAAAACGTGCCAAACTACGTTTTTGTGAGTTGGAATTCAAGAACCAATAGAATTTCAATAAAATAAGTCAACCATAATGGTTGAATTGACATTTTTGTCATTAAAAAAACTACTTTTTTTGTTTGTATTTTCGACATATCTCATTGTGTTTTTACTCAAATTTTGATCGGGAGAGCTCGTTGGATGCGAAATTTGATTCCACATCCAACGAGTACCCACACTGCATACTTTTGATGGACCTCGCTACCCCAAAAACAAGAAATACCTGAAAAAATGTGATGATGACATCATCATCACGTTTTTTCAGGTATTTCTTGTTTTTGGGGTAGCGGGGTCCATCAAAAGTATGCATTGAGGGTACTCGTTGGATGCGGAATCAAATTCCGCATCCAACGAGCTCTCTCAATCGAAATTTGAGTAAAAACACAGGGAGATATGTCGAAAATACGAACACAAAAAGTAGTTTTTTTCTTTCTTCCTCCAAAATTAATCAATATTATTTTATTATTTTCCTTAGGAGGCCCATTTTAGACCCCAAAATTCCTCTAATGGGTCCTCCAAGTTAGGTGTTTTTTTAGTGACTTTTCATGAAGTGTCGTCATGGAAGTGTCGACATGCGACAGAATCATGGGAAAGTGGTCATAGGTAGAGATGTGTCATTTTGAGCTATAACAGATGCCCCCTAATGTGTAAGGTTAGAGGGGAAGACGATAGCCGAAATACATTATAAAGGAAACAGCTGAGTATGGAGAGAGTAGAGAATCCAAGATCGAAAGGCTCGAACAAAGGTACCTGAAAGAGAGATAAATGTCAGAAAAATTGATCTCTGGGACATATAAGTCCATATACAAAACATCTCCATAAAGACATAGGTGGATCCAACATATGTATAACTGATGAAACTATCATGGTCGCTCAATATGCAAAAAGGTGCCATCTCAAATCTAAATGAGCCATGGCCACAAATGAACTAGGTGGATCCATGCTCAACAATCGATCATAGCCACAAAAATACAAGGTGGATCTATGTCTCAGCAAAATGTCATATAAAATATAACAAGGTCTTGCGCAACTTGAGCAATAGCAAAAATGACAATGCTACTGTCGGCCCAAGGTCTTCAATCCAAACCGCCCAAAAAAGGTATGAATCCTAACCATGCGAATAAAGGGAGTTGAAGTCGAAGATGGAGGAAACCGTTTGATTACCTGTCAATAATGAAAACTGTTAACAAACGTGAGGGAAAACACCATTAATGAAAATGGTCCCCAAGGTACCTAGTACATTCTAACAAGTGTGATTAGAAGGACTTGAAGTCGAACACTTGAAGAATCCATCTAGTGGGAGACATTGAGGTATTCCCACTACCCAATAGCGAGGGAAATTGCCACTGATGACTACAATCCTCATGGCACTGTCATAAAACTCTAAATCTCATTCCCAGAGCAAGATGTGTTGCAGTCGATAGGAAGAGATCCATTGGAAGGAAGGCAGTAAGGCATCCTTCATCATCCAACATGAGGTAAGTCAAAGACTAATTGGATCTGGAATTGGTACTGAATTTCACGACAAGGAATGCTGAAGACATGATGTAATGAAATGATACCAGGGAATGGCCGACACAAAAGGTCAAGGCAACTGCAGAATGGCCGACAAAGGTTTAATACTTGAATAGTGAGCATGGCACAAAAGTGACTTAGGCATCTTTTGACACAAAAAGGACCAACAAAACAAATCTACAATGTAGGAGACATTGACAGATTCCCCATATAATTGGAAAAGAGACCAACTGGAGGAGTAAGAAAACTCTGAATCAGGATAAGGTCAAAATACTAGGACCCAACTATTGATAGACTCAAAACTGTTACTTTGTTCAAGGAAACAAGACTTGCTTCCATGATGTAAAAAACATGTGAATGAACTTCCCTTCCCTCTTTCTTGTAAAGGTTTAACGAGTCCAAGAAAGAAAACTCGGGACCATCTTCATTTTTGGCAAGCTCGAAGAAAAGAAAGAAGAATGCTTGATAAAGCACTAATTCATGGATTTTATGAGCCCAAACTAGTACATGCTTGATGGTGTTTTCATAGTTTATAGAATATGAAAACTCCAAAGAAGACTCCAGGGGGGTGATTTTTCGTACAATTAGTCTCCTCAGGCTGAAAAAGTATAAAACATACCAAAGAAGGACTCTCTTAACTTCTGATGAAGAAAAGGCACACCTTTTTCGTACTTAGTCAGGAAGGTCCAAAAAAGGTTAAATTACCACCTACCCAACACTCCTTCAAAAACAACATATAGCCTGAGTTTTACGAGTGTGAAGGAAGGAAAGATCACTTGGAAAGATCCATTTGATCACGCGAAATGGGGCTTACAACAATAAACTTGATGCTTTGTTCTTTAGGGTTTAACGAGCATGACAAAGAGATAAAGTACACTCGAAATCTTTTTCATGTTTTGGTCGAGAGCATGAAAAAGAGAAAACTAAGCTCGTACTAGGGGTTCATTTTCCGTAAGTTTAGTCCCTTAGGTCTGGAAAAGTGATAAACCTATGCCTGAGAATACTCTTCTCAATTCCAAAGAAAAGAGAGTGTTCCTTTCTCGTATTATTCCACATGGTTCGAGAAAGTGATAACCTACCACCAATGTGGATGCCTGTTCACATATTCTTAACAAGCCTAAACCGACAAGTTTACTCGAAAGTCAAGTCTATTTTAAGGAGTTAGACCTGGGCCTAAAGAAACTCAAAATATTTCCCGTGAAGTTTTAACGAGTCCAGAAAAGTCAACTCGTGGCCTCCTTACTATTTTTAATGAGCTCAAAGGAGAGCAGAAAGAATGCTCTAAATGTGAGGAGACGAGTGTCATAGGCAGGTGAAACTAGTTCCAAGCACAAGGAACAGACCTATGCATAACACAAGGAAAGTGAGCAAGATAAGGACACTCGGGGAACATCTCCTCAAGGTAAAAGGTGTCAAGTTGCAAAGGCAAAATGATATAAGGCTTAGCGATGATGAAAACAAAGATAAGGGATTATACAACGAGCTAAAAGCATGGAATCTGGCATCAGGCTCAAAAGCACGAGCAGGGCACATGCAAATGCAGTTACAACTTGAACAACAAGGCGACACTAGTAAACAATTGTGAATCCAACTAAAAATCCTGTCTCCAAGAAACAACAACATCAAAACCATATTCAGAAGAAACGATCCGATGTGGGTCACTTTGGAAGAAACACACATGACTTTGCTATCTTCTACAAAAGGTAAAGTCAAGGAAAAATCGACCGAAGAAGATTCTATAGAACCAAGGCTCGAGGGTTTATAATCAGTAATATCAACCTCAGAAGGAGAGAAAAAATCAGCAAGGGATATAGAGTCTGTAGGAACAAACTCAGTATCACAGGAGTTGAAAAATTCATAAGAAAAATCAAACTCATTAGGATCACTGACTTGCTATTCGAAAGGAGAGTCCAAAGACTCAAAAAGACCAACATAAGAAGAAAGGTTAGGCTTACTAGGCAAATCAGGGTTAGACTTAGTCACAATGGAACCAACATCCAAGAGAAGATCAAACTGTATCAAAGACTCTAGGAAGACTTCATCCGAAGGAAGGAGATCATCCAAGATAGGACACATATCTAAACTTTCAAATGGATCGACAGAGTGGAGATTAGGTCCCACAGTTTGTATAGGATGACTCACCTGCTCAACTGCTGGGACCAAGTCCCGAGAAGGTAAGCATGAAAACAGAGGCTGCTTCTTAGTAGAAATTGAACGCAAAGGAAAAGAGGCCACATAGTTCACCCGTGGCGGGGTAATGTCTATAGAAACACTGGGAATCAATAAAGGAAATACCTGGTCTCTAGTTGGGTCAATTGACAGATCAAGAAAATCCAACTGATTGATTGTGACAATTTCTTTTCCATGATTAAAGTACATCACATGAAAGAATGTTGACACCACAGCTTAAATGGCATAGACATAATCACGTCCAAGGAGCATATTGAAGTCCAAGGGGTCTTCTATCACCATGAAGTCAACTAAGACGGTCTTCCCACCGAAAGTAACAGGTGTTTGAGAAAGAATTCCCAAGGATATTCAAGTTCTTCTATCAAATGCCAGTAACTGATTAGTAGTCAACGCAAGGCTGGGAGATCCCATGCCTCACCAAGTACGAGCAGAAAAAGTACTAACTGAGGCTCCTTCATCAACAATACAATGAGCAATTGTGTATAATTCAACTTTGACCTTTATCTGGAAAGGTGCATTAGAAGGAAGACGCGGCTCAACTAGGCTATCCCAATCAAAGGAAGCAATCTGAGAGCTTGGTGGGTTGATTTGAAGCGAGTTCAGTGCCCCTTTGTTCAGTAAGGTCTGAACTGGCAGTGAATAAAATGTGACTAGTAGAAACTTCACTCTCCAAAGGAAGAGTGGGATTGATCGATACTGAATTCGATTCAACCGCTTCGTGAAATTCACTCTCCGAAGGGAGAGTGGGATTGACCAAAGATGACATTGGTTCAATCACATCAGGATCACTCTATGAAACAAGAGTGGGATCGACCAAATCTGATATTGGTTTGACCACTTGATCAACCAAAGGTTGAGTAGGTTGTTGATAAACTATAGGTTGTTCAGGAGAAGGAAATTCTTGAGTCTTGGACCACACTCTTTGCACCTCTACGATAGCAGGACACTGGTGAGTAAGATGATCTCCCTCACATAGCTTACAAGGGAACTTAAGTTTGCACTTCGAATGACCAGTTTTCTCAATGGTGTCAACATGACTAGAAGTGGCTGACTGTTTGCTCTCAGCATGACCTACAGAGGCTAAGAGTTTACCCCCAGCATGAACTATAGAGGTTGGGTGACTGGGTCCAACCTCACTGAGAGAGGCTGGTTGTTGAGAGACTTCAGAATGTTCAAAAATGGGATGACCATGAAACCAAACTCTTCACACCTCCACGATAGAAGGGCATTTATAAGTAAGGTGGTCTCCCTCACAAAGCTTACAAGGAAACTTGGGCTTGTGTTTTGAATGGGTAGTCTTTTCAATAGTGTCAACATGACTTGCAGTGGATGACGGATTGTCTTCAGCATGAACCACAGAGGATGAGAGACTACCCCCAGCATGACTTGCAGAGGATGAGAGACTGCCCCCAGCATGACTTGCAGAGGCTGAGAGACTGGATCCAACATGACCTACAGAGGATGGATGGGCACCACCAACATGAACAACAGAGGTTGAATGGTTATGATCAACATGATTTTCAACAGTTGAGTGTGTGCCCCCATCATGAACCACAGAGGCTGGGTGGATGGATCCAACATGAACAACAAAGGTTGGATGGGTAGGTTCAACTTGAACAACAGAGGTTGAACAGGTGCCCTCATCCTGAACTATAGAGGCTGAGCGACTGGATCCGACATGACCTGGAAAGGTTGGAAGGATCCCACCAGCATGATCAACAGAGGTTGGATGGTGAAGATCAACTTGACTTGCAGAGGTTAAGGGCTTAGATCTAGCATGACCTACAGAGGTTGGATGGGTGCCCCCAGCATGAACCAAAGAGGCTAGGTGGTGAAGATAAACTTGACTTGCAGAGGTTGAATGGGTTCCCCCTTGCTTATGTGCCTTCTTCATATTCCTCCTTCTTTTACTCCTTTTAGACTGTCGATTACTAGTATCAGTACTTTCACCCCATGAGGTAGAAGGAGGAGGAGAATCAACTACAGGTGAAGGGTAAGCAGTGTTTTGATGCCCTTCATATAAGGATCTTACTTGAGAAGCATCAGGATCATTCAAGACAGTTGGAGTGGAAAAAAACCACACCAGTAGCCCTAGGGTGAATCCAGGTAGATTTAGGGTGGTCATCAAGGGAACACCAACATTCCCCATGAGAGGAATAGTACAAGGATTTCCCGGCATGGGGATCTCTTGGTTGGTGTTCAAAGGGGTGTTAGCCATAGCTTCAAACTAGGAGACAAAATTTGAGGTTGATAGGAAACCAAAATTACAAAGCACACACCTAAAGGCACACTAAGTACATACAAACCACACAGCACTCACTAAAAATTCCTAAAGCCAAACAGACAAATAGGTATAAGATATACTTTCCAGAAGAAAGCTGGTAGACAGTTACTTGGCGTCCCTGTAGATGTTCTTAGCAACAAGCAGAGGAATCACCCACTGCCCTCCCACACTTTCTACAGGGGTTACCTTCCAAGTCCATCCAAGGTCAACCAGAAATAGCCTTCTGGTGTACCTGCGTATGAACCCTAGATGTCAAAGAGACTAAAGGCTACCTTAACTATATTGATAGTCTGGGGGGAAAGTCGCAATCCTGATTCATACACATGGGCAGGGTAGCTGAGCCTGAAACCCTGTCCAAGACAGAATCCCCAAATGCGTAAAAACCTTGGTCTACGCTTTGACAAGGAAACAGAGGGGTATCTCCTCAGTCCAAGTCTCCACGCGGCCTCATGCTTAACTCCTATTTGAGAGGAGCTTCCCAAATACAATCGATGTAGAAAAGGGTTTACCTAGTGATTGGCCAAATATGTTTGAGATTTAAATACTTGTGGAGAGTTAAGACTCCCTAATCCACAAGTCTAGCCTGAGCTAGTTGGTGTATGACCCTATAAAATAAAACTTACTAGTAATTTTTAAATTATATCGTTTATTTTAAAGGTTGTTTTTAGTCAGAGGGTAAATGGCATGAAACTTATGTGGTGTTTTGACTCAAAGTTTAAACAAAATGACTAAGCAAAGAGATATGAAATGCAAAAAGAAAAAACTATTCTCTTTCTTTTTCTAATATAAAACTTGAAATCCACAAAAGAACAAATTCTTTTTATTTTTATTTTTAAAAAACAATGATATGCGATGCAATCTAGACTAAAAACCTAATCTACATGCATATAAAGCAAACATGTGTTTTTGTCTTTTTCTTTTATAAATACAAAAGAGAAAGCAGCCTATAAACTAATGCAAGAAAGTACTGTAAGCAAAGCAAATACACCACTACTCTACACCCCACAAACAAACCCTAGGTTTCCCTAAAGTTAGATATCAACCTCTCTTTAGAGGAAGGCTTACAAAGGTAAACAAGCCAACAACTTTGGAATGAAGAGACTGAGCAATAATACTGACATAAACAAAGTTCAAGAAGTCCGAAGTATCAATCTAAACCTACAAACAGAGGTTGCTCAGTACCTTGTCCAACAAGGTCAAGCCAAAGAAGGAGGTGGGGGGGGCAAGCAACAAAAACAAGTATACGTTCTTTTTAATTTTCTTTTATAAATGCAAAAGAAAAACTACCTACAAAAAAAAGTATGTAGTTAACAAGAACAAAGCAAAAGGAACTCTGCAATACAACCACCAAACAAACTCAAGAATGCCCTAAAGTCAGTATAAACCCTACTTGGAAGGAAGGCTTGCATATGAGACAAGTCAACTACTTTGGCATGGTGAAGTTAACCAAGAAAAGAAGAAGGAAACCAACACCAACTTAGCTTCTGAACTCAAACAAAGATCACTAACAGAGGCTGACCAGAAACATAAGCCAAAAATCATACCAAGCAAAGGAGATGGGGCATTAGAGGAAATTTGGGGTCTAAAATGGGCCTTATAAGAAAACGTGCCAAAATAAGTTTTTGTGAGTTGGAATTCAAGAACCAATAGAATTTCAATAAAATAAGTCAACCATAATGGTTGAATTGACATATTTGTCATTAAAAAAAACTACTTTTTTTGTTCGTATTTTCGACATATCTCATTGTGTTTTTACTCAAATTTCGATCGAGAGAGCTCGTTGGATGCAGAATTTGATTCCGCATCCAACGAGTACCCACATTGCATACTTTTGATGGAACTCGCTACCCCAAAAACAAGAAATACCTGAAAAAATGTGATGATGACATCATTATCACATTTTTTCAGGTATTTCTTGTTTTTGGGGTAGCGGGGTCTGTCAAAAGTATGTAGTATGGGTACTCGTTGGATGTTGAATCAAATTATGCATCCAATGAGCTCTCCCGATCGAAATTTGAGTAAAAACACAGGGAGATATGTCGAAAATACGAACACAAAAAGTAGTTTTTTCTTTCTTCCTCCAAAATTAATCAATATTATTTTATTATTTTATTATTTTAACTATTATTTTATTATTTTCCTTAGGAGGCCCATTTTAGACCCCAAAATTCCTCTAATGGGAAAGAGCAAAGAGAAAACCCTAATGCTATAAAAGGGGTTACCACATAGATAAAGAACAACAAAAAGGGATGACACTAACTCCCTGGAGTCATGCACCTGCAGAGGACACCAAAAGACCTACCAAACAACCCACAATAGTAGAAAGAACCACAAAAAATGAGGAAAAACACTATTTTAGAGGCACACGCAAGTTGTACTACTGACAGGTCGCGTGTCATATGCAGGTTGCCAATACATCAAGTTGTGTACAAAATCACATGCGGGTTGTATAACTAACAAGTTGCATATCGTACGCAGGATGACAGTAAAGAAATCCATGTGTATAAGCACACACGGGTTGCACAACTGGAAAGTCGCGTATCGTACACGGGTTGACAGTAGAGATAGTCGCATGTATCAGACCAGACATGCGACTGTTCAGTCTGCAAGTCGTGTATGGGTGGAAAAACTCACAAAAAAGGTCAAAAACTGCCTTAGAAAGGCAGGGGAGGTGTTCTATCAGATCTATAAGGTAATCCTAAATGGCGAGAAGGACCTGAAACAATGCAAAAGGCTGAAATAAATCAAGAGAAACCCCAAACAGATAAGGCTATCCCCAGCGGAGTCGCCAGTTCTGTTGTAAAGGAAAGTATCCTATGGCCAGGGTTTAAGAGGCCATCAACATACTGGGGTTGAAAGGTGGATGCATATAGTTCTGCAAGTAAATACAAGCAAGTTTCAGAGATAAGAAAGGTCCACACCTGCTTAACTGAAGGCTGGTCCAAGCTTTCTCTTCAATCCTCTTCTTGCTCCTCTTTCTCCTCTTGCTCAAAGAGACCTGCAAAACGAATTATACCTTCCTCAAACCATTATGACCACATATAAAATAATGATAATCAAATAAACATGAACTAATGATCTGAATAACATCATCATATGATCATAAACAGAGATTCAATCACACATTGAATAATGATTTGGGAAGAAGAAGGAAATCACATCTTTATTAATCTTGAAAACAAGTACAAGTATACCTTCTCTTCAAGTTCGGAACCTCACGAAACCTTGATCCGGTTCTGCTGCTTCTCTTCTCCAAAGAACTCAGCCTCCAAGCTCTGCAACACAAGGGGATGACCGCCAGGGCAAAGGTGTGGGAAAAGAGAGCTCGAAATCCTCCAGCATAACAATGCAAAAATTCAAGTCCCTTCTCATGGACCTCCCTACCTCTATTTATATTCTTAAGGAAGAGTTAGGGGCGAAGACAAAGTAGTTACAACTGAAGGAGTCAGTTGCATAACTACCCAAACTACCCGAAATTCAAAAGCCGTGTTTTTTGACATTTTTAAGATGTATATGCGGGTTACTGAATACAACAGTCACGTACACAAAAAATACATGTGGGTTTCTAGTATAGAATGTCGTGTATAGATATAAACTCGCATACGTACACGGGTATTACAGAGAGAAACTCGCGTACATACGTGGGTTTCCTTAAGGCAAGTCGCGTATAGACAAAAAAACTAATTTTATGGTATTTTTGGGCATTTTCAGACTTTCTTTTCTTCTGGAAAGTTTTAGCTAATAGAAATATATTTCCAATGGTGTAGAGATGAGGTTAAACGGAGTTACAAAACTCAAGATATAGGTCCTCCAAGTTAGGTGTTTTTTCAGTGACTTTCAGTGACTTTTCATGAAGTTTCGTCATGGAAGTGTTGACATGTGACAGAATCATGGGAAAGTGGTCACAGGCAGAGATGTGTCATTTTGAGCTATAAAAACAACCTATCTAGTCTTATAGAAGAGTCTCAACTGTAAACTAATGTCCAATTGTTGAGAAAAGAAGTTTAAGAGTTAAAGTAGCTATTTTATCTATTAAGAAAGCATGTGATTATAGAAACCTTAGAGTAAGGGTAAATTTTTGTAATACTTTGAATGAGTATGATGACTTTATTTAAAAAAGGAGCTCTTAGTAAACAAAACTCTATAAACAAAAATGACTAAGTAATAGTTCAACAACTTAGAGTATTTCTTTTATGTTTACAAAAGGATTCAAATGAATATGATTAAAACCAAAATCCAAATGCTTTATGACAGATATGAAATTAGAAGCATCATCTTGTGAAAAATATCTCTTCCTTTTTAAATATTAGATCATAAATACTTATGAGCATAAGTAGGAGTATTCTTTAGAGAAGTTCTCAGTAAAGTCATTTTGAATAATCTAACCTTTTAGTTGAAAACTACTTGATGACTTATTTGGCTCCATTTTGGTAGTAAACTGAATATGCATCTAAACCATCCTTACACAGTTTTGTTTTATCATCATTATGCAGTTTGACGATTTTAGCAATGTCAACGTTACCTCTTACAAGGACAAGCTGCAACTAAACTTTTTAAAAACTAGCATTTTATCTTATGCTAGTGAAGTATCTTTCTTGATCTGAATATTTTACTTAGACAAAATGCTTACCTATTAAAACCTATAAAAGAACCATCATTTCCACTATGTTAGCTGTAAGCTAACTAATCCCCAATCACACCTAAGAGTTCTCCCCACTTGACAGAAAAAGACAATAACACACTTAGCGTTAGTTAAGATGCAGAATTCTTTTCTACTTTCTGAAAAATACAACTGCTATGTTTAAATAGTACTAACACAGTATTTAATATAAGCCAATAAGTTATAGAAAACAAAAAAAGAAGAAGTGATATTTACTATTCCTTTAAAAACTATTTAAATATCCGCTAACAGTTAATGGTTCATTGGCAATGACACTTGACATTATATGTTACATGAAATTTTTTAAATTTTTACGAATTTTTGAGTTATTACATGTGGTATCAAAACTCAAGGTTCAGACACTAGGCCTAAATGTGGCTCAAATTGCATAAATGGAATAGTAAATTTAAACAAATATACTGATTTTACTTTCTTTTGAACGACACTTCTGGAGAATTATTCTGAGTTAATTACATGTATGGAAAGATTTGAGGAATATGCGGATGAGGAGTCTCCCTAGAGTGAACGGAATAATTTTCAAAAAGAACCTATATAAGAAGAAATAACTAATAATTCTTGTGAACTACTACAAATAGTTAAGGAACTAAGAAAAGAGATGGAAACGGTCAAAAAATAAAAGGAGAGGATTATGAGAGCTCAGGAGGAGCTAAATCAGATTTTGATGGAAAGATTTCAGAATGAGAAAAAATATAAATGAATAGAGTCTAAATATATGCCTTACCAACATAAATATAAAAATACTAAACAATTTAAAATCGAAAATAGCTCATCTTCTGAGGTCTATGCCGATTCACATAAAAAGAATTATCAATATACTAGTGATAGTAGCGAATATAATCATCATACCAGAAAAAGAAAGTTTAAACCTTACGAGGAAATCTCTAGAGAATTCAAGCAAATCAAGCCACCAACCTTTAATGGTGAAACTGAGAAGGGAGAAGAGGTAGAATCCTGGCTATCTGGGATGAAGAAATACTTTCAAATTTATAACTACTCTAATCAACTGAAATCCAAGATGGCTATTTATAATCTTAGAGGGAAAGTAGATATTTGGTGGCAAGACCTAAAAAGAGTAAAAGGTATTAGAGAGAAAAACATTCATTGGAGTACATTTAAGAAATATTTCAAGAAGAAATTTTTATTTGAATAGTACTACGAGGAGAGAGCTAAGGATTTTTATGAACTAAAACTGGGAACAATGAATATGAAAGAACTAAATAGTAAATTTCTAAGTCTGCTCAGGTATGTGCCATATATTGTGGACGAGAAACCTAAGGTACAATGGTTTCTTAGTTGTTTCCCTATCATATAAAAGACAGAATTGAGTATGGAAATTCGAAAACTTTAAAAGAATCAATGAGAAAAGCGAATTTATTTTATGAACAAAATCATAAAAAGGAAAGTATGACCAAGTGGAAGGCCAAAAGAAATAATAACTTTGAACAGAAGAAGAAAGGTTTTGTACCTAACCAAAATTTTAAGAATAACAACACCAGAAATTTTCTTAGTAAAAATTTCCAAGGGAACAAAAGTAATTCATAGACCAATCCAAATAATCAAAGAAATAAAGAATCTGTTAACAACCACAGTAATTATACCAAGAATTTTGAATGAAAGGAACTAATAAAATGCTGGGAATGTAATGGTCCATTTGCCCTAATTGAAAGAATATTGTTAGCAACATACACACGATACAGGAGGAGATGAATGTTTGTGATATAGCGAGGACAATGCCTAGAATCAACACAACATTAGAGAACATGCAAGTAGATTATCAAAATTCCATGGTGGAATGAAAGGTAAGCTAAATAAAAAACCTATATCTATTTTAATCGATCCAGGAGCTAGTTTAAGCTATATTTCTCCTAATTTAGTAGAAAAGTGTAACCTATCAGTTGAAAATTTTGCAAGGTCTTGGTTAGTCTAGCTAGCTACTCGTGCAAAGAGAAAAGCAATTATCTTTGTTAAGAATTATGTAGTAACTATGGATTAGTTTGAAACCTCTGTTAAGCTTAAGGTGTTACCTTTAGGTTCGTATGATATGTTAATTGGTATGGATTGGCTAGAATAGCATAGGGTAGTATTGAACTATTTTGATAAAACCTTTACTTGCGTAAATAACGATGGAGGTACAATAAATGTAAAAGGAATCCCTAGAAAAATAGCCATAAGATAGATTTCTGCATTGCAGCTTAAGAGAGAGGTTCAAAAGGGATGTAAAGCCTTTGTTGTAATAGTAATTAATGAAGAAAATACTAATCACAAAGATAAATTAAAACTAGAAGACATTTCGATCCTAAGGGAATATTCAGATGTATTTCTAGAAGAAATTCCGAGACTTCCTTTGAAACAAGAGTTAGACTTTACTATTGAGCTGGTACCTGGTGCAGTATCCAGCTCAAAAGCCCCTTATTGGATGAATATAATGGAATTAAATGAACTTAAGTCGCAATTAAAAGAACTCATTGATAAGAATTACATTATATCGAGTGTGTCTCCCTGGGGAGCACCTGTTATTTTTGTTAAGAAGAAGGCTGGAACTCTACAACTATGTATAGATTACCGTCAAGTAAATAAAATGAGTATCAAGAACAGATATCCATTACCCTGCATAGATGATCTGTTTGATAAACTACATGGAGCAATGGTATTCTCAAAAATAGATTTACGATCTGGTTACCACCAGGTCTGAATAAAAGATGAAGACACCTTTAAAACAACTTTTAGGACTCGGTATGGTCATTATGAGTTTGTCGTTATGGAATTTGGGCTTACTAAAGCCCCAGCTATTTTTTATGTGTCTGATGAATAATGTAATGCATAAATATTTGGATAAGTTTGTGGTCGTATTCATTGACAACATCTTAATTTACTGAAAGTCTGAAGAGGAACATAAAGAACACTTAAAATTTGTCTTACAAGAGTTTTGAGAACATCAACTCTACACAAACTTAGTAAATGTGACTTATTTAAGGATAAAATTTAGTATCTGGGTCATGTGGTGACTAAAGAAGGAATTTCTATTGACCCCGAAAAGATAAAGGAAATCGAGGAATTCCTAGTCCCAAAAGACGTAACTGACGTCCGGTCATTCATGGGGACTACTGGCTATTATCGAAGATTTATCGAAGGGTTTTCAAGAATTGCAAATCCTATAACCTCTTTAAAGAAAAAAGGGAAGAAATTCGAGTGGAGTCAGAAGTGTGAAGACAGTTTTAAAAAGTTGAAAACGTTATTAACCATTGCACCAATTCTAATAAATGCTGACCCCAATAAAGATTATATAGTATGTACTGACACATGCAATGATGGTTTAGGTGGATTTTTAACTCAGGAAGGACATGTCATTTCTTATGAGTCCAGGAAGCTAAATATTCATGAGAAAAATTATGCGACCTATGAATTAAAGTTAGCTGTTGTCATACATGCCTTAAAAATGTGGCGTAATCATTTAATCGAAAGGAAGTTTATATTAATGACAGATAATAAAGGATTCAAATATCTATTGGATTAACCTAACTTAAATGCTAGGCAAGCTAGATGGCTATCTTTTCTTAGTGAATATGATTTTGAAATTCAACACATTAAAGGGAAGGAAAATAAAATTGTTGATGCATTAAGTAGAAATGTGAAATTGAATTTTATAGCAGCAATAAACACTTATAAAATAGACTTGGAAGAATAGTTAGAAGATGGAATAGAGCAAGATGAAAATTATCAAAAATTACAAGCAAATGTAAGAGAAAATTTAATAGAAAGTCTAAGTACAGGGTATAACTTGAACGAAAAAGGATTATTATTGTATAAAGATAGACTATACATACCTAATGTACCCAAGATTAAGCTGTTAATTTTAAATGGAGTTCATAAAACTCCTTATTCAGGGCATCCAGGTTATCAGAAAACTATAACCATGCTGAGAAAGGATTATTTTTGGCCAAACATGAAAAATGCATTGGCAGAATACATTGCTAAGTGCTTCGAATGTCAGCAAGTAAAAACTGAACATTAGCATCTAGCTGGGCTACTTCATCCATTACCTATTCCTAGCTGGAAATGGGAGATAATTAGCCTTGATTTTATCATGGGAATAACTAGAAATAAAAACTTAAATGACTCAATAATGGTAGTTGTTGATAAATTAAGTAAAGAAGCTCATTTTATACCTGTAAAAACTACTTATAAAGCTGCAAATATTGTTGATATTTTCTTAAAACAATTTTTTTGGTTACATGGAATACCGAAGGTGATAATTTCAGAAAGAGACCCTAAGTTTATGGGAAACTTTTTGGAGTCCTTATTTAAAGGATTAAATACTACATTAGGCTTCAGTACCTCTTTCCATCCTCAAACATATGGACAGACTGAAAGAGTAAATCAGGTATTGGAGGATCTTCTTAGGATGTATGTGATGGAGAAACCAGGTAAATGGAAAGATTACTTACACCTATTATAAATTGCTTATAATAATTATTATCAAGCTTCAACTGGATATAGTCCTTCTGAAATTTTGTATGGAAGGAAATGCAATACCCCCATCTCTTGGGGTAATCCAGTTAACAGGCTAGTATTAGGAGCTGAATTGTTAAAGGGGATGGAGTTAATTGTGAAAAAGGTACAAGGTAACCTGAAAGGTTCACAAGATCAAAAGAAAATCCAAGAAGATATTAAATGAATTCCAAAGGATTTCTAGGTAGGTGAACATGTTTTTATTAAGGTGAGACCTAAAAAGAGTTCTCTGAGGTTAGGTAGTTATGCTAAGTTAGCACCCTGATATTGCGGTCCTTTTGAAATACTATCTAGGATATGACAGGTAGCATATCAGTTAGCTTTACCACCAAACTTAAGAGTTCATAATGTTTTTCACATTTCGATATTAAAAAAAAAAGTACATGATGCTACTCACGTTATTAATTGGAATGATGTGTAGGTGGAACTCGAAGGATATTTTCTAGTGGAACCGGATTGTATTCTCAAAAGGAGGGAGATCTCACTTCGGAATCACACCATTGGTCAGGTGAAGGTGCAATGGAAGCACCTTAGTCCAGAAGAAGCCACCTGAGAATTGAAAAGTCATATGAGGGAGGCATATCCAATTCTATTTCAGGGAAATTCTGAGGACAAGGAATAAATAACATCGAGGATGACGTTATAAATTAAGGGGGTGTGTATGTCACATGCCCCAATTTGAAAAACAATTTTATGTTATTAAGGAACATTATGTTATATTTTATGTTAAAGTTTGTAATTAATGACCAAGTGGAGTCAAGGATAATTTAATGTATTGCAGAATATTTTATTAATAAATGAATAAAAGATGAGACAACATCTTAGGGAAGTTGTTAAATGAGTGTTTACTAGTCACTTGGTGGAGGATACTGGGTTGAGAGCATGTTGACAAGTGGCAGCATCCTTAAACTACTTATAACTATTGTAGGTGGAAACTTCCCTATATTTGTGGTCATGATTCCCCAAGAAAGTGGAATAGGAGCAGGTGGGTCATTAAGTAAAAATTGACGTAGAAGACCTCGACATTGATATCAAACTTCCCGTTGAAGACAACTTACGATGCTCATTCTAGATTTGTGATCATTCTGAGTGAATGAAGTGCACATGAGAAATTCGATGGAGGGGACTAGTTGAAGTGAGTTTTAGGGGATAAGTGCTAAAGATTGAACTTGTGCAACTATTCTAAACTTAAGTTCTTATTGTTGTAAGCAATACTGAGTTACTGTTGAATACTCAGTATAGTTGCAGAGGATCTCAAGAATACATCTCTCACCCAGTACTCACTAGGAGGACCAGGAGACAGGCTCGGGGGTCCTGAGAAATTGCGGACTAAGCTTTTCTCCAGGAGTTGGTCGGGAGGAACAACCTCCTTAAGCTATTGTCACCTCATCTATTTGACAGATTCTACTTGTGTATATTTAGTTACTATTTTATTTGTTGTTTCCTAAAAGTTTAAAAGTTTATCAAGATTAGTATATTGTTATTTTATTATTGTTAATGAAAAATAAAGAACATTTGTTTTTATTGAGAAAAATTGTAATTTTGTATATTATGATTAAACAATATAGATATTGCTAAGTTAAATGATAGTTAGGAAAATTACTAAACTGTATTTTTCCATGACTTTTACAAGGCAGTACTCTATTACAACCGGTATACTTAGTTTAGATAAGTAGATTTTTCATTTACTTTAATTGCGGATTTAAATCATTTGTTCTACAGTTTTAATAATTTATTTACAGAAATCTAGCTGTACTTGCACTGTCTATTGAAAGTATCTACAATATCTAATTACAGGAAAGAATAGATTTATTTAATAAACACCAGTAGGTATAATATTTATAAAATTAAACACTAGTATTAACACCTAAGATAAATACAATAAATAAATTTAAATAAATAAATATAGGAAGAGTAAAAGGTTTACTTAGGGATTAACCTAGTTCTTAATATCATAGGTGATTTAACTACCTATTCAGGGGTACAATTAAACTAGGTTTACTGTAAGCAAAGGTTTTAACATTGCAACCCTCTAGAAACATCTAGGGTTTCCAAGAGATAAGTATCATCACTCTAGGAAATAAATTATACATTTTATTTATAACATAAAACCTAGCAGAGCTTTTCGAGTTGTAACCACAACAATAAATAATCTTATTGAAAACAAAATAATTACAGAGCTAAGATTATAACTGAAAACAAAACAATTACAGAGTTAAATATTATTTAATTATAATTTTTAATGAGAAACATAATATCTCATTTATCTTTTAATGTTGTTTGAAATTACTATAATCCATTTACACCCAAATTTAAACATAAATTGAAATAATGCTAAAATCAACACTAAGCTGAAACAACTTTAAACAAGTATAGTGGTCTATGGCCTTTTTATATTAACTTTTGAGGCTTTAAAGCCGGACCAAAATGACTTCTTCAAGTCTAAACAGTAGTCTTAAAAAAATCAAAAATATTACATATATAAATTACATCACTGAAAAACCCTTCATTTGATTGAAGAAATGTTAACTTTACGGCCATTTCCTTTACTGTAAAAACAAAATTACATATTCCAGAAACCACCCAATGGTTGGACAATATAGTCACGGCTTAGAGCCAAGTATTAAATTTTAATATCATTTATATCTTTCCATGCCGTGAAGGCTCCATTAAAAACCATGAAGTCGCAGCTACAATAGCCTTAACATTTCTATACAACAGCCTCTAGGGCTTTAAATTTTTTTATAAAAAAAGAACAATAACATAACTTTTAACCATGTCTGAGGCAACAACCATCATGGTGAAGCTTCTATTTCTCTCCACCATACTTATGTGTAGGAAAATCCCTCTGGTGTCACCGAGGATTACCAGGAGAGCGATTATGCTGAGACCGAGGGTAGATTATCATCCATCTTCAAATCCAAGACTAGAGAAACCTGCACATCAAAGCACTATTATTATTTTTATTTAAACCATAATGAGAACCCTGGTAAGCTGAGGAGTGGCAAAGTCGTGGAAGCCACCCAAGCCAGTTTGATGGCACTCTGAAGAAGGTGAGCACTAGTTTGTGCTTGTGCTGAGAGCAGCAAGAACCCTAAGTCTAGAACTAGAGGGGATAGAAACCACGAGTAGATAGAATTATGAATAGAGGAAGAGACAAATCTTCACCCTAGAACTTTTTGTTCACAATGCACAATAAACCAACCCTCACAGTCACCCAAGATGATGACAGAATTAGATCCAAAGTTCTAATGCCTTTTCAACAGTCAACGAGCCTCTGCATCAAGTATACTATCACCCTACACAAGCTCGCAGAGGTATGGAGGTCGAACCCTTACTAGGTTAATACTAGGAACCATGGTGGCCAAGAGATCCCAGCTCGGCCACTCCACAACAAAAGAAAACCCTTACAATGTGAAGATAGGGTTTGGGCATCGTTTCTGAAATTCAACAAAAACTTAGTGGCTTAATCACCTCCCACGTGTCCCCAATGATTTCACAATCATGGGTTTTTAAACAATAGTCGATTTCACTGCTTATCAATCTGCATTAAATCATTGTGAAACAAGTCAAAAATCATATCCATTATATGTTTTCAATTTTCAATAATGTATTTGTTCTTAGTCGAATCGATACTTACACTAGTGGAAAATGAGAGATTAGTGACCAGGAGACCAAAATTTTTGGTCACCATAGTTTTTTTGAAGGGATAAATGACCAAAATTGATAAATTTAAGTGAGATAACTAAAAAAGACCAAGATAAATGACCACTTTTGGTCATGGGATAAAAACCAACTAAAAACGACCAAGATAAATGACCAAATTTGGTCACAGGATATCTAGACTAAAAATGACCACATAACAATTGGTCATTTATTTGGTCATTTATAGTTTGTCACTCCGGCAATAAAAAAAATTCTTAATTGTTTTTCCCTCTCAAATCAATTGTTTGTTTTTCCCTCTCAAATCAATTGTTTCACCCATTTTTGGACATAGGAAGCCAATGAGCAAAGGAAAATTCTTAGAAGCTAGATCCAGAGGGAGGAAGAAAAAATGAAGGAGGATATCCTGAAGAGTCCCCTCACATTGAAGGTAGCGGGTCTTCTGCTGCTTGCCATTGCATTAGTTGGAAGCATAAAGGAAACTGGGAAGGGAAGTGACACATTTGAACTCTCCTCCTTTACATTCCAATGGATTCTATGGGCCAAAGTTGTGGAGAGAAATGGAGGAGGCACTAGTACAAAAGCGCATATTTTTCCACGGAGGTTTTCCACGTTTCTTACTTTTTGGTGTAAAATCCAATGTAATTATAGGAACGAGGCGTCGCTGTATCCATGCCTAGCCGTCGCTGTATCCACGCCAGGACTCTTAGACATCGCTGTATCCATGCCTAAACTCTTTGCCGTCGCTATATCCACGCTTAACCGTCTCTATAGTGACGGCACCGTCTTTTGTTGCCTTTTTACAAATAAGAGGTTCTTTTTGTTTTCGTTTTCGTGGGGCGCGGGTGGATTAATGCTTATAAGTGGAGGGAAACACATAGACACTTAAAAGTGGAGGGAAACGAAATAGTATCTCCCCACCATTTGAAACAATTTCAATTAAAGAATCATCAGAACATCACTACGAGAAATCAGCAATCAATTCGAGAATACAGAGAATCTGGGTTCTAGCGGTTGATCTAAAGAATTGGAAGATCGCACCAGTTTTCAAGTGTATACAATACTCTCAGAACACCGCATATGACCATAATGGCCCACCGAAGTAAGGAATAAGTTGAGGAGGAACGAAGCAGGTTTCATGGTCTACCGCCATTAAAACGCTTCAAATTACTTCAGAGGAGAGAAACAATACTATTATTTGCCTGCCCGCCAAAAAACGCATTTGGGCAGCGAGAGATTTCATGTTTGATCAGGAGAGAAATTTGGAAGAAGGAGCTCCGTTCAAAGTTCCTAAAAGTGAGAAGATGGGATCCATAGCCTATAAATGGTGTAAATCAACTAGAAAACGATCACAGAAAGCTCCGTGTAAAAGCTTTGAAAATGTCCAAGAGAAGAAGTCATTAGGAAAGGTAGAGGATAAGCCCTAAAATGTTGACAAAGTCCATAAGCCAGAACAGAGAGAGGAGCAGCAGAGTCAACAAGAAGAGGAGAAAGAAGAGGACGATGATGGGGTTATTTGCAGTGTATGCACTGGCTATGATGGGAATTCATCAGACCCAATAGTGTTCTGTGATGGGTGTGATCTCATGGTACATGCTAGCTGTTATGGTGATCCATTGATCAAGGGAATCCCAGATGGGGATTGGTTCTGTGCAAGGTGCATGGGCGCTGAAGACAAAGCCCCACGGCAGGCTTGCTGCCTCTGCCCCTCCTCGAAAGGGGCCATGAAAAGCACTACTCAGAACTCATGGGCCCATATTTCATGTGCCCTTCTGGTACCTGAAGTGTTCTTCCAATGCCTAGAGGGAAGAGACAGGATTGACTGTTCAAGGGTGCCTCCAAGAAGGTGGGATATGATTTGCTCTTTCTGCAATATGTCGAAAGGTGCCTGCATCGAATGTTCGGAGTCCAAATCCCCTTCTACCTTCCACGTGTCTTGTGGGTTGGACAGAAATTTGTGCATTGAGTACAGAGAGAGCAAGGCAGGAGGTATTGTCGTTGGCTTCTGTAATGT
>LPNX010398806.1:14888-76251 GCA_001517045.1 Pseudotsuga menziesii
AAATGACTTCCCAAGGTGTGCAATGCACTATGTGAAAATGCAATTATGATCACATTCAACAATGGTTTCTATCTTTAGATACTCTTCAGATTGAAAGGGAAGCTGTAGACTTAAAGATAGGACAAAAGGTGTGCATAAAAATTAATGATTGTGTAAAGTATTTATTCATCAAAGCGCTTGGGTCATTGAACATATTCCCAATATAGTCCCAATATTAAAGAATAATTCTTCATTGCTCTTTCAAATAAACTACTGAATTGAATCAATAAAAGAGGGGTTGAATTTATTCACTGCATTCCTGGACTTCATAAACATGGGCTGGATGTGGTCAATGAAAGAGCCTTGTTGGACAGGCCTTTAGCCTACATTGCCATGATTGCAATGCACTTATTAATTCTAAGAAAGTTGACGCTAAGTATGCATTTGCAGTAGTAGTTGATTCTACCATACTATGATATTTCAGGTATGGACACTTCAATTTCTCTAGTTTTTCCAAACTTTGTTACTGGACAAACATGCTTGCTTAGGCACTTTTAAACCTTTACAATAAACCCCTTTGGATGATGTTGATAAATACCTTTACTTATGAGCATGTTATCTATCCACCCGGTGTGGCATAAACTCCTTCTACATCAGCTGGTTCCATTACTTGAAAGTGCCTCACATCATATTGGATGGGCAAGCGATAGAGAGATAGCAAGTGCATGCGTAATTACACATAAAAGGTCCTCGCATTTGATTTACTCCCCTAAAAAACACATAGAAGGTCCTCACATTTGATTTAATGCCCTCAAAAAGTTGGGGATATTTGAGGACATTCCAACTAATAGATGGTACTAAGATTTCTAGCTGGTAGCTGGACACATGTTGAAATCTCAACGTAACACGACCCATATGGAAAGTTACCCATTACCTAGAAGAGTTCATAGGTCGTGCAGATTCCCAAAAATTTTCTTCGTCATGAGTGAAAAAGGAAGAGGCGGATGATGAGGACGAGAGATGTGATAGAGATTTGAATGCGGAATCAATGGTGTTTAGATTGAAGACATCATAATCCATGGATGTAGGAATGCCTCCCTCCCTATGATTTGCATTGGGTTTAAAATAGGGATAAAGGATGGGAATTAGAGTTTAAAATCAGTGTGGATGGGATTCAATCCCACAATCCCTGATCAATCACAACCTATGGCAACAAAAAATCATTACAGATGGCGATGGAATGATGAATTGGCAATGGCCAAATAGAAATAAATCTCACATGATAGTTCGCAGCAGTCAGAACTTCCAGGAAGAAGGTCAATAATCCGAAGATAATCGTGATATGATAGGGTTCATTTCACAACCTACTGATATTGGATTCCAAATACCATGTTGGGACTATGGTAATTGGTCTAACTGTTATTTAGGAAAGAGCAGTCTACGCTATAGATAAACAATCAAAAGCTTGTCGTAGGCTCCTCCCCACGGGGGACATATATATTTGGTGAGGTTGTATTAATATTTCTTTTATTTTTGTATTATATACTTTGGGAGTAAGCTATCTACCTGACCATTTGCATCGGGACCCACGGAACACCGTCAACTGATAACTTACTCCGTTAAAAACATGAATTTGCAGTAAACTCTGTTTTCTTGATTTTTTCTTAGTTCTTCTATAGTATGATTCATCCATTTTCCTTTTGCCATAGTAGATGATGCCTTTTGCCATCCATTTATTTAATAGCAAACATGAAACATGAGTAATGCACAGGAAAACATGCCAGCCGTGTTCACGAAGCAATTCAGTAGTACTAATTGAAGATATCATATTATCAGTGCTGGGTAGGCATTAATGGACTGGAGACTGGAGTAGATGAGCCATCGTATTCTTCCATTGTTCAAATGGATCATTATTCAATTCATCACTCAACAGTAACACTGTCCAATAACACATGTAATTGATATAAATAAACATCAACACAACTCAGATCTACAAGCTTTAATTCTTCGGATTAAATACAGTTCAAACTTCATCCATTTCTCATGGCCATAACTATTTCTCCATGCCTCACTCTCACTCTGTTGCTACTTTGTTCGCTGCAAGCATTCTTAGTATCATTCTCATTATCTTCTCGTTTCTGGGTAATGTTTATTACAATTAAATCTGATTCTGAATTTCTATGCTAACACATATCCTATGGATGAAAAAATAATAAAATTAGTAGTAGAGAACGCTGTGATGAAGGAGGCTCAAATCGGGGCATCCTTACTCAGGCTTCACTTCCATGACTGTTTTGTCATGGTAAGCCACATTATTTTTGCCAGCAGATTGATCTAATTGTTAGTAGTATTTACTAAGAACTGTTCATGTTTTCCTAAGAATAAAATGTGTAAGTGGTATGGCAGGGATGCCACGGATCTTTTCTATTGGATGATAGTCCAAGCATTATGAGTGAGAAGAGATCAAATCCCAGTAGAAACTTTTCCAGAGGTTGTTGATGATATTAAGAGTGCACTGGAAAAAAATCAAAGAAAACATAGAGAAACCTGTCTTGATGTACAAATTGGTGACTGTAATGGAGTAAGCTATCACTCGATGGCATCCGGTGGGCCCTGGTGCAAATAGTCAGGTAGATAGCTTACTTCCTTTGGTAAACCTAACGTTCGGGTGTATTTTTTATTTTAAATTAAATAGGTTTTGCTTTTTTGTCTTGGGCTAATTGGCTAGGGGAAGCTTCTTGCCGTCATGCCTCGGGAGTCCTCTCCCAGGCGTTGGCGGCGCTCTTATGTAAGCATGTATTAACTTTTCTTTCTTATTTCGTGTGGTGGGTTTGATGAGCTTCATATTTCATGAGGTGGGTTCCAGCTCGCTTTACCATGCTTTTTTGTTTCATGGGTAGGGAACAATGCAAAGAATGATCAGTTGGATCTAGTTTCTCATGGAAGCTACTCCTTCTCGTCATTTGATACTGTACATGTGTTTTGGTTGTTCGATCTAACAATTTTATACTAGCAATTGCCCCAATAAGGTGCAATAATACGCCGATAGGTTGGAGGTTTGGGAGGTAAAGAAGGCTGAAAAGGAAAACTAAAAAGGTGTTGGTGTGGACCTAGTGTTATAACTTGAGGAAATCAACTACAAGTTGTTACAGGGAAAGGAATGAAGATCCAACAGTAAAAATCCCTTTTAGGATAACACTAATAATTACATGAATGATCATATCACAAATAAGCAAATCTAAGTGAAATTTAATATACGATATCATAATCAAATTCCTTGAAAAACCATGCATGCAATGGCAAGTTACTTGCTTACACATTGTATGAATTTAATGACTTGTACAAAATGAACTTTAGATGAAGAGTTGACAATTCAAATTCATTATCTTTGAAAAACATATGAGGATTGGATATAGAATCAATACTTCTAGGATTAACTTGTAATTACATTATTCCTCACATTGGGCTCCATGTACTTGTGTTTATCAACAACTCAACAAATTTTTGTGTATCGTTATTTGGGTGAATACAAAGAGAAACAAGGGCTTCCATTAATTAACTAAAACATCTATTACACTCCCAAAGACTAGGGATAACGGGAAATAATCGAGCCCATGAGATGACCATAAAGATCATGGTTTATAGAGGTTCCAAACAAGGATTTACATAAAACCAGCGAATGAGTTTAATTTTTTTCCATAATATGCACATGCCACAAATAGGACCATAGTCTTGTGTCTGCACTAAAAAGGTAACATGGTTACCTAAAACCAATGAATGAGATTGAATTTTGTCCATAATACACACATGCCACAAAGAGGCCCATAGTTTTCTGTCTGCACTAAAAAGGTAAGATGGCACGCCATGAATGCGTAATAATTTTTTTGAAAATATTGCAAATGAGACAAAAATGTTTTCATGTCCTTTCCAAATTGGAAAAAAAGTTACTACAAGGTGCTCAACTAGCATAGCCAGACTTCACCTAACATCCTTTCATTTGTACAGGCGCATTTAACTAACAAAGTGTGCTTGTTCTTTGACCAACAAATTGATTAAATATTTTTATTTTGTGATATTTAGCCTATCCCTTGTCAATCGAATATGAACCATCGAATATTTAGCCTCGAGAAAACTATCTATGGTCAGTTCATAAATGATGAACAAGTCACCTATAGGTATTGCCACAATTTTATCCGACCTAAATTGGGCAATCTCCTAGTCTTGCCCAATATGCCTTTGGATTTGGTACATCAAGGAGTGGTAATGGTACTTGCTACGTCACATCTCCGAAGGATTATATCATAGCATGGATACATTGTATATAAAATAATTCAATAGATTAATATTACAATATGTAGCAAGGATATACAGATAGAAGCATTCCTTTTAGTCCCAAGGTTGTCTAATTATCATAATCATATCTAACATAATCATATCTAATCATAATTTCTTACATTATTGTTAAGTATATAACAAATATCCTCTTTTTAATTGCTTCAACTATTGAGATCTTTTGATATTCACAGTAAATGTGCTCTTCTCCATTTTAGGAGTATTACAATGGAATATAATTGATTTATAATACTCAAAAGAACCGTTTTTACTAAGATATCAAACATGGGGATATCTATTCTACCAAAGTCACCCACGACTTGCAGGTAGTTCCTCCCACATGGAATGACCCTGTTGTAAAAGGGATGCAACCCAAGAGGAGAAAAACATGTCTCTTGGATATGTGAACCTATGTGGGTGTATGAAACACTTAGTAATAGATTTTAACCCTTGGGATCAAATTAAAATGAGTCCACATAGCATTCATGAACCTACAAATGTGCATGATATGTATATTTCTCCATGTTGTGATTGAGTAAGAAATTGGGCATGCTCTAACCATGAAAAAGTGTAGACAAGATCTCAATGGAGAGTCCATTTCCAAAAATGTTGCATCCCGGGAATTGAAAAACTCGACGTGATCGAATACCAAGTACTCTAAACAACACATATGACAAGATGATGTTTCCATCAAAAAGAGACACATCGGTATCTTGAAGAAGAGGAAGTGAAGTGGATGTGTGGAAGAAGAGAGCTCCATTTCCATTTATAAACATATCAAAAGAATATTCCGTAGAAGTGCAGAGTCATAGATCAAAGTAAATTCTTTCAAAAATCCATAAATCAATTAACATAAATAAATCAATTTCCTTACATTATAAAAATCAGAAACACCCCTCCCTCATAGATAAATACCATATAAACAAATTTCTTTAATATGACTCAAGGGGCAGTTCATCAATTTACCGAATCTGATGCCAGATGCCAACTCATATCATCTCAAATCAAATCAATTCGCTGGAATCGATGATAACCTATGGACTGGTAGAGTTTAATACTCTCCAAAATAGGATTTTGAATGAGAGGAAGCTGCTTAGATTCCCATTCCATCACTGAAAATGCTTCTGCTTTGGCAAGAGCTTCAATGTCACCAATATTCTTCCTGAAGACAAAAACCACTGTAACTATGAGTCTACTGCCAATTGCAATAGGAGCTAACTATATGTATACAAAATATGTTAACATGGAACATATTGATATTCAATTATCCAAAATTCGAAGTCGGGCCGCCTTGCTCAACCATCCGAGAAGGGAAGGGATTCGGTTGAAAAATGCATCCATTTCCTCTTCAATGGAATATCACTTTTCCATCCATAGGGCCTCCCATTAAAAAGACATAGGATAACATTTGTGTCTATTAGATAGAGGGAGGATTACTTGTCCAAATTAAGAATTCTAACCATAGACGAGAATCTTTTATAACATATATTGGGTAGTCGTTTATGAGGAGAACGAGTTTCGGCACGTATTGGAAAGACCATTATTTACGTGTACTAAATTCCAGGTCTATTGTACTCTCGATTTCCCTAATAAACCTATTCAACATTGATTTGAACAACACTCTATTTTCATTGGGTTGGAGAGGAGAATAAATTTTCCTTTAATATGGGGAACTGTGCTATTGCTTTCACAATTGCAGTCAATTGTAAATCAGCTATCTCTATCGATACAGGTTTGATCCTTCATTGAATTTAGAAGTGTTTCCTTAATCCTACCCTTCATTGAACCAATTAGAATAAACTATCAGGTATGTGCCCGATGCATGTTGAACACCTGCATTGATCCAACATCAATTTGGTTAAGTCGGTAATAAACTGTAGATCGGCCTGTAATATGATATCATGTACAATGATGCCCATTAGAGGAAATTTCAACTCAAAATGGGCCTCCTAAGAAAAATAATAAAATAATAGTTAAAATAATAAAATAATATTGTTAATTTTGGAGGAAGAAAATAAAAAAACTACTTTTTTTTGTTCGTATTTTCAACATATCTCCCTGTGATTTTACTCAACGTGATGATGATGTCATCATCACATTTTTTCATGTATTTCTAGTTTTTCAGGTAGCGGGGTCCATCAAAAGTATGCTGAGTGGGTACTCGTTGGATGCGAGATTTAATTTCGCATCCAACGATCTCTCCCGATCGAAATTTGAGTAAAAACACAGGGAGATATGTCGAAAATACGAACAAAAAAATTATTTGTTTTTTATGATACCTATCCCCAAATTTATATTAAAATTTTGTTTAAGACCTATACGGTATTTCAAATTTAAACCAATTTCATTGGCTAACACATGATGACATGGAATTTGAATTATGGTTAAAAGGCCCATTTTGAGTTGAAATTTCTTCTAATGTCCATAGTATTGATCACGTTGAAAGTAACTCGATCTGTAATCTGAATAGAGAAATGAATGCACAATCCAAATGGATATCCATAACTGGTCTTAAAAGTGGAAAATAACTAATTTTTTTCACCTAAATAGAAATCCCCAACATCATTTCCTTCTACTCTACATAACATGGAACTGTGCATTACCACGACACGAAGGGGGAGTGGGGTATCCCCTCGCTGAGGGGTTAAGAGATGTGGGTAATCATTAAAAACGAACTTTTAACGACTCTAAGCTTTGGTGAAATCACTTGTGTAACCATTTTCTAATATCCCCTAATAATGAATCCGAACGACTCACCTTGATTAGGGAAATTTACCTTTTTACTTAATACGAAATTTGATTCTCCTTAGAGTGAACATTGATCTCTTAGAGTGAATGTTTATTACCTTAGAGTGAACTTTGATCCCTCGAATAACGACCCCAAATGCTAATATGAATTATAATATCAAGGAAACGAGATACTAGAAGATCAATAGTTGGAAGGATTAGTAGCGAGGACAAGGCCACCTGTAGAATGCACATTCAAATAAGGGTAAGGGGCTCACTTAGGTTTTGTTGTATCAAACAACTATTGTAGCATCAACCAATTGTCTTTTGTTCCATTAACCGACTTTGTCTCACTCTATGGATCATTTTTCAATTGTGTATGGAAGTATCTACTGATTTATCCGTTTGTTTCCTTCTTGGTCCTATAGACCTGTCTACATCTGACAATATTATTATCTGAAGTAAGTGGAACCAGATCCAAAGTCTGGTTATAAAGGAGAGAGTTGTACTCCTCCTGCATAGCAGCTTCCGAGAGGGGATTCCCTGTAGCCTCTGCATAGGACTGTGGGTCTAAATATAGAACTGTGTAACAATGCACATGAATCATTGGCTTGGTAGCTGTGAGTGCATGAGAAGGCTCTTCAAACTGGGACTATGTCCTCCTTGAAACCACTGGACCCCCCACAAGGTCACATGCATCTTGTAGGGTTTTCTGTGCATATATCACATTTAAGCTCCTTGTTCCCTCAGGGGATATAGGATGTGGACCAGTGTATTCATTCTCATCTCCTTCATCAGGTTCAAAACTCAAATATGAATCATGATTTGAATGAGTGGACTCATCATCATGGATGTTTGGTGCAGGTAGAGGAGCAAAGGTCTCTGCATGTGACTCCAATTGTGCATGCAAGGGGATTTCCTCAAACTAGACTCTTTGCTCAATAAAGATCTTGTCTGCTAGGGATCAATCAACCTATAACCCTTCATATCATCGGTATCTCCCATGAAGATGCATGTGGTGCTCTGAGCATCTAATGATTTCCTCTTTTCAGAGGGTATGCGAGCCCATGCACGTGATCCAAAAATTTGAAAGTGGGTGACTTTCGGTTTGCAACCACTCCATGCCTCAAAAGGAGTCATGTCCTTGAGGAGATCTATTCTATATGTATTTAGCACAGTTAAGTGCCTCAAGCCATAGTTTAAAAGGAAGAGACCTTGCATGCAACATGCAAGAGGCCATCTCTTTGAGGGATTTGTTCTTCCACTCAGCTACTTCATTATGTTGTCGATTGTATGGTATTGTATGTTGCAACTCTATACCTGCCTCCAAAAAATGATGTTGAACATTCATGTTCACATATTCCAACCGATTGTCTGTGCGGAGGATTTTGATCATTCTCACGGAATGATTCTCTGCAAGTGCTTTGAAGTCTTTGAGATGCTCAAAAAATTTGGATTTTTTCCTGAGAAAATACAACCAAGTATATCATGAGAAATCATCAATAAATGTGAGCACATACCTCACCTTGTTAATGAACAGATGAGGAAAGGGTCCCATCAGATTACTATGGATGAGCTCCAAGGGAGAGGATTCCCTCTGAGCCTTCCCTTTTTCAAACTTCTCTTGAGGATGTTTGCCAAGAACACATCCTTGACAAACTCCTTTGGAAAAATGAATGTTGGGAAAGCCAATGACCATTCCCTGCTCGTAGAGTTCCTAGATGTATATGAAATTAAGATGACAAAATGTTTCATTCCATAAACTACTACTATGATCAACATGTGTAAGTAATAAGGAAAAATCTCGTTCAATGAATTCAAAAAAGGTGTAAAGCCTAGATCTGTGATTTACCTCACCAGTGGCAACTTTAGAGTTTCTTTGTATGTCAAATATATTCATAGCATCAAGAGTGAATTCAACTCTCTTTCCGGACCTAGAATGAGTAATCTGATAGACAGAGAGAAGATTCACCGAGAAGTTTGGAACATCTAGCACATTCTCAAAGCTACCATGATTGAGTTCAATTCTTCCCTTACAGGTGATCTCGAATGAGAATCATCCCCCATGAGTATAGGAGGACCTTTGCATGCATCCAATGAAGAGAAGGATTCCTTGGTGGCATCCATGTGGTGAGATGTGCCTGAATCTACAATCCAGGCATAGGGAGATGAATTAATGGTAATAAAAAACATGGCTAGAGTCACCTTTCCTTGAAGCATGATCTTTAGGATTCTTCTAGGTGCCCTATGGAATGTGATCCCCAAGGTTGTGGTTTTGGTGTATCTGCGCCATCTAATCTATCTGCTTCTTCAAGCATGAGGATTCTGGATGGAATCCTCTCTGACAGTATGTGCATTTCTCCCCTTTCTTCCCTTTTTCACTTTTGGATCCAGAGGAATCGTTGAATGGTTTAGTGTTCCCTTCCTTCTTTGGATTTGCATGTGCCTTTCCTTTTTATTCAGATCTCTGTTTTGGTTTATGACTCCCATCATGCACAACAAGAGAATGTGCCTTGGAGCCCTTGATTTTTCCCATACCGATGAGCGTGTTTTGTTCCTAAGTCAGAGATTCAATAAAAGCATCAAGAGTGGACATGATCCAGTTCTTACTAGAGGTGAGCCTCACCGAATGAAACCTGGAGACAAAGACAAAGTATTCCGGCGCAATATTGAAGAGAATGGATAGAACCATCTGTGTTTCCTCCTTAGATTTATCAACCCCACAACCCTTGAGTTGCAACAGCAAATCCTTGTATCTTGTGAAGAAATATTTATATTGTCGAAGCTTCGTGGATCCAAAGAGAGCAACTCTACTTTGAGCATGTGGACTTTCATCTCATCTTGCTTGCCAAATATTCCTTTCATGGTGGTCTAAACTTCATTGGGAGTTTTGTACGAAGAAATATTGAAAAGAAGCTCAAGAGAGATGTTCATGCAGAGGGTTTCGTAGGCCTCATCCATCCGATTGAGGTATTTGGATTTTTCTATGGTTGTTGTAGGCTCAACCTCCATGGCCATAGAAATCTTATACAATCCTCTTCTTTGAAGAAAGATATCCATCTTTTCTTCCCATGCAAAGTAATTATATGGTGTGAGAATAGATTCCTTTGGAAACTCCATTCTTCCTATGATTTTCAATATTCAGTACATGCAAATAAAGAATACTGGTGCGCTTTTGTCCTAGGAGCAGAGCTCTGATACCATATAAGGTTTGTGTTACACCAAAACCTGCATATGTTGATGAACATTTGAAACCCAACACAAGGCCTTATCACCAGGAAATTCTTAGAGGTGCGGTGGTTATACCATGTGGTTGTATCGATACTCCAACATTATGTACATGGTAGTGGGAAGATCTGATTCCTCCACCTTGTGTTTGAGTCCCACCACACTCTCAAGCTCCTCCTGCACTTTCCTCATCATTGAAGGATTTAACAACATTTCAGACATCGCCCACTCTTAAACTGGAGGTCGTTGCCATTTTTAGTACATATGATTCATCTTAATCCTGAAATTCTTAATATTGACAAAGATATCAAAATCAATGAGTTCATAGACTTACAAAAATGACAACCTTGATGTTTCCTCGACTAATCTTAATCTCTATATCATCGTTCTCCATCAATCCCAATATTACATCCATGAAATCCTTATTGGTGGCACTGTCGTCCTTGTTCTTCTCTGCGTTTTCTTGTATTACTATTTCGAAGAAAGCATCAAAGGTGTTATGGTAGCTCTTTTGTCGATGCAGGAGGCCTTGTAGATCCATCCACTCCAACCACAAAGTAATATAAGTTTTTCTATGAGTTGTATATGAGGTTCTATATGAGTTTTGGCTCCTCCTATAATGGTGTTTTTCTATATGAGGTTTTGTATGAGTTGTATGAAAAGTCATTAATAATACATTGACCTACATTTGAGTAATATAAAGTTAGGTTCGTAGCAAGAGGATTATCTCAGAAATAGTGAGTACCACCATCGAGACCAGAACTGGAGGAGACCAAATTTGGGCCAAATGCTCTCGCTAACTCATTATTGTCTGAAGCTTCTCATCCTGCAAATCCATCCTCAAATAGAGCTCCTCTATTTTCCCTTCAGCTCATACATCAAACGCTCTGTTTCTAAAACCATTCCCTATGTCGAGGGTGAAATGCTTCCATATGCCCGAGCCCTCATGATACCTCTCTAGACGCATGCCCTTTCCCTCAGATCAAAAACTGTAAGAGAGTTGATAATACACTCAAGGAATATGCATAATGTAACAAAGCGCACAAACAACAGAGTGCTCATAAAATGCAGACTGGATCGAATCTATGATCATTTGTGAATCACCTTTAACGGGAAATTATAACCCACAATTGTGGTTAATTTGGTTATTTAATAGTCCCTTTAGTGGCCATTGATGCCATTGATTGTATACAATTAGTGGGTCCTTAATTAGCTCACAATTATTGTTAGGGATAGGGTTAGCTAATCTAGCCAATACCTATAAAATGTGGTAAATGTAAACACACTATGAAATCCTATAATGAAATATTTGGTTAGAGTGGATTTTTCCACCACAAAAGGTTATCCACTAGGAGAGTGATATCTATCTTTTATGTGATAATGTAAAATACGTAATGGGGCATTTGTCCCATGTTTCTAACAATGAAGAACGAGGTTCCTTTCTTGTTTTTCTTGCATCCATTGATTCCATGTATCGATGCTAATTACAGTAGTGGCTCTTTCATTTATATTATCAAGAATGGACTTGTAAACTAAGGCACATATCATCCCATTAGAATCTAGAAGGTAACAATGTTCAAAGCAAATATAAATCTAGTTGTAGTGGAAGTAAAATTCCAATAGGTATTATCCGAAGGGGCTAGCTCAATTGATTGTACCCTATATTGTTGGGAATTTGGCTAGTGCCATGCCAACAAGTGCCTAGTTAAAATCTCCTTGCGTGAGGTACAAAAGTATTTGCTAACAAATTTATTAGGGATGTCATCCCCAAATGTGGGGAAGCATCCTTAGGGTTTCCTCGTCAGGTTTTCCTTGGGACAAAAAGTTTCCAAAGGTTATGAAAATATGATACTAAATAGTTGACATGGCATTCATAGATAAGCAAACGCTTTGTCAATTGGGTCTACCCTGGATGGTTGGGTAGTGTAATGTTATCCTCCACACCCAGGTTCAATTCCCACAAGTGACATGCTGAACCCTTAATGGGTAGATTGTTGCATTGGCGTTCCCTAAATAATCTGGTTTACCCTAGGTGCCATCCTCAATATGAGGGGAAGTACACAACAGTTTTCCCAATATATGTAGTTCACGAGAAATTTAAAAAAAAAAGATAAGCAAGCACTTTATCAATTAAATCATTTTTTCCACAAAGTTCACAAGGCATAGTTGAATGGTCATCACATGTCCATTTGTCAAGACAAATTACAATTGAAACAGAAGTCAATACAACTATTTTGAAATAATATATTGCAATTCATGAACAAATCACACAATAAATGCCAATAAACGAAAATGATTCTTTCTCTAATTATAAAGGGAAATATTTAAATCTTTTCGATAGTTAATATTCATAGTCATGTACCTTTGTTGCTGTGAATAATCACAAGATCCAACATATCTATGGATTCTGTCGAAAAAATATTCTCATCATGCACCTGTGTTGGTTGACAATATTGCAATAAAATGAACACATAAGAAGCAACTGAGAGCAGATCACTGGATAGATAATAGGGTTGGCCGAGATGGATACCAAGACAATCTATCAACCCTGGACTGCATGCCCAATCCAAAGCCATCTGTAAGTCCGCTTGGTTGGATGACGGGGAAGCAACACAACAAGTCATCCCATCTATGAAGGTGGTATTTCCTTTGGAGGAGAAAAGGCGGTTATTGGTGTGTTAGGCATATCCACCTTCGTTTCATTATACCCTGCACCAAGCACTACACAAAAACAAAACAAAACATCACATCAGCCCAAAAATACTCATGTAGTGAAATTATCTAGAATTAAACTGTATTTGGACTCACTACATTATGACTAACTATAGAAACCTTCATACATGAATAGTCATCATGTTGACAAGTCCAAAAAATATTCCATAGAATAGTCGATCATCCCTTCAATAAGTCTGTAGGTTAACTAAAATTAACCATTGATCATTACCTAATTTTCTGCATTGATTTGCTACATATATTTTTTATGTTTATTTCTATCAAAGTATTCCCAGTCACTCACTAAATAGGAATCAGTGGATGTTTTTCATGTCTGCTCTTAGATCAACTGTTAATGAGTTTCTTCTGCACACTAATACAAACCTTGGATGGAAACTAAAACTAATGATGAATCTATTATGCAACCAACGGGCAAAGAGGTTTGTGTGTGCAATTTATTTAAATATTACAAATTAAAAAAATGAAATAGATGCCACATATAAAAACTTAAAAACACTTAATAGAATAGGAGAAAACAATGATGGGATGATGCATGGAGATAGAATGTGGTATTGTTTTGATGAGCATTATGGAGTTCCAGTATCATGCAATTGTTGCAAACCATTGACTAAGAGATTTATACCAAATATCTCAAGAATTCAAATCCTCAATTTGGAATAAAGTTTCTCAGAAACCAAAGATATATTTTTAAGCTACAAATAGATTTGTGACACCAAAATGAATGCATTCAACATATATCTAGGTTTTGTATATAAAACACAAGTTCAAGAATTAAAGTTTAAACAATGTAACTTGTAACCTCACATTAGAATCTGGTAGTCTGCAGGTTTAACAAGAGAAATATATTATAGGTGTGCATTGATGGAATACCCTATGCACAAAGGTTTTTTCATCTTTGTGTTTTTCTGGAATTGTTAATATAATTAGATGCATGCATATATATTTGTAAATATCTCCTAATCTGTGACTGCCACTAAATTCCCATATCCAGACAACAAATGTAAGCTAACCATTTCAATTCAATACCTTTTAAATATAAAAAAGCAGCATGTACAACCTTTCCATAGAAATGAATTCAATCTCCTATCTGAAAGGGCCATTCAAAATAGATCATTTCTCCCCTATTCAAACCATGAGTTTCCACTAGAAGATTTCTAATTGATTCAAATTATTTTTCCCTCGATTTATCATTCCATAGAGGACCTAACACTTGATATGACTTCTATAATTCACGTCAATTATTTAAGGCCATCAATTTACAAATCAATCCATAGTATTAATGCAAACAGATTTCAAATGTTTGGCGTCATCATTGATGCTGCTCCTAAATGGAGAAAACAACAAAGTTCCTGTTTCAACCACTTATTTCAGAGGATCCAACCTTCGGTATACTTTATCATAATAAATGATGAAAGCTGAAGAAAAAAAATGACAAAAGGGAAAAGTATCCCTCGCACAATTAAAGAACTATTCAGGAACATGCACCAAAGCAAAAGCATCTTACAAGTTTTTGAAGACATAAGAGCTCTATCATTGAAAAAATACCTGTTATAACCGATTTTACCACACCAGGTGAATCACACTTGTATGGCCTTCCCCTGTCCCTCTGCAGACTCCTTAGACCCCTTGGACCATTTTTTGTCCTTTGATGTTTCCTAGACCATCCCTATAAACATGTCAAAATTGTTATATGTGACTTTTAAACCCCTTACCGCGTATATACGCAGGTTTGACCCCTAAAACCGCGTACATCAGGATGTGTACAAAATCCAAATCCTTTTGGAGTTTTCATTGACATGTATCCAACTCACCTGTCTCCTCACCTTCCATATGCCTTGATATCACTCAGATTCGACCTTTCATTACCCCATTGAAAAGCTATATAAGGAACCCTTTGGATACATTGAAGGAAAAAGAGAATTGAGAGCAAAGAAACTATAGTCCATTGTTGCCGGAAATTGTGCTTCAGTCTGTATCCCTTTGTCCCTTGGAGCACTTTGGTGTTCTTCCCAAGCTTTCCTTTTGCTCATGAGCTTGCTATCAAGAGATAGAGGATTGAGCTGGTGGAGGCCCAAGTGGGGGATTCAGTTTCTCCAATTTAGAGACGTGCCGACAGAGGTTATATTCATTGTAATATCTAATTTAATACTAATAGAAATATCTTTTCCTATCCAATAATGTATGTTTGAATGAATATTTTATCCATGGATGATTTCAAATGCTTATACATTGTTGATTATATATGCTAGAGTAGATCTAACACCAATATATATAGTATGCTTGCTTGTTTACTTGTTGTTGAGGAAGTGATTCATCAATTCAAGCTGAAGTTGGAAAGCTCAACGGGGATCTACTTCAACCGTCCGGAATAAGGTACGAGGTCTGATCCTTTAGTGTTACATATTTGATTTCTCTTGCATATTGGAAATGATTGATTTATGGAGTCAAGCTGTCTATTGTGGTACCCCAAGCCATAGGAATTTCTCTTCGTAACAGAATTGGCGACTCTGCTAGGGATGTTCCTTGTTTTTATTTGGGGTTTGCGGGCACAATGGGATTGATATTCTTGACTTGCTCTTTGTTTCTTCTTGTTTCTGTGTTGCATTTTATAGTATGTTCATCCTCCCCTTTATTGGTTTGACCCTTGTACTACCTTTTACCACTGCCTTCTCTGTATACGCAGTTTTTTGGCTAAAAGTCACGTACATATGCGGATTTTTTGGCCAAAAGTCGCGTATACACGTAGGTTTTTGGCCAAAATCTGTGTATACATGCAGCGTTTTGGCCAAAAAGTCACGTATATACGTAGTTGTTCTTTAAACAGTCATGTACATCCTCTCTTTTGGTGAGTTTGATATTGTGGGAAGTTCTTGGGTGGGTTGTGAGTGTGGTTGGGTCTTCCTTGGGTCTGATGTTGTCTGTTGGATGCTTCTTTTGCGACCAAAGACCGCTTTTTCATTGATTTTTCTTTGAAAGTAGTTTTAGTCATTTATCCTTTTTGTTTTGCCATTAGTGCATTAATATTTTTTGTCTTGGTGTCTTGCTGGGCTTGTGTTTTATACTTGCTGCAGAGACTAAGAGTTTTAGATGACTTTGATTGCATTTTTCATTCTTTTATATTGAAAAATACAAGGTAGTTGCATTTTTTGCATATGGATTTGAGGAGGTACTTGCATTGGATTGCTTGGATGAGAGTTTTATTTATTCTGTCATATAGGAAGGATTGCATTGGCATTTAGAAAGGAATATATATTTATGCATCTCATGTAGTGGCATACCCTATTTTTCATTTGACAAAGATTGTACTTAGCATTGTTTGTTATGGTGTGCATATTTATTTCACTGCTGAGTCATAATGTCATTAGTTGCACGACCATTTCCCTTTGAGTAATTGCAGCCAATTGAAATAAATGCGTAATTAAAATGGATTACACCTTTTTCTTTTATAGGGTACACCGACAAGATTAGGTTTTAGGGTCTTGGAATAGTTCATTGTGAGTAAATTCTCCAAGACCACTAAAAAAAAACATGTATGTGTCTGTCCAAGTGAGAGTGTAAAATTCCTTGGTATAATTAGTGTTTCTCAGGATCCTCCTCTTAAAAGGAAGTTAAGCACGAGGCAATGTGAGTGGTTATTGATTGGGATGACCCCTAGTCATAACTGAATAGCACCGGAGATATTTCCAGGATTGTATTCGTATCTGGGGGCTCTTTCGAGAGTTTCAGGCTTTGCTACCCTGCCCATATGGTCAATCCTACCTACGAATATCTGCCTGAGCATTGATTATATTGAGGTGACCTTAGTTTCCTTACCTAGGTTATCGAGGGGGTACTTGCAGAGGTTATTTTGCGGGTGTCCCAACCAGGTTGGGGTCGGACAGCACAGTCGCTTTACGCATTGAAGCTGAGGGCCACTATAATTGGTTACATACCTCCGCTTGTAGTGTATGGGAGTTTCGAGCCTCTCCTAGGCGAGATGTACCTGCTGCATTCGGGAGCTCACATATCCTCCCCTTGGTTTGCTTTTATTTTGGCTATAGATTTTCTTAGGAGTGTGCTCTTTGTGCGCTAGTTGGCCTTTGGGATCACGGTTACTTGAGTATATTTATGCTCTCTTGAGTTTGGGTCCTTTTATTTTTGGCATGCCTGGTATCCTACCACCCATCCTTGGTCCTCGTGCGGACCCTGGTGCCAGACTTGGGGGCATTGCAACCCCTTACCGTGCTCATAGATTTGGGAATGGTCATATTCCATCCTCTACTCCATTTGTGGAGGATTTTTATTCCCTTTGCTCAGTCTTTACACTAGTGGTCACCCTCACGGGGGTGGTAGTGGATACGTGAACGTTGGATCTACACCTTACTTTCCTTTTTATGTCTCATCGTTCACCGCATTGTTTCCTTTGGGTGCATTTGTCATGATCATTCCTCCCTATTCCCTATAGTTTGGATTCTTTATTGACTATTTTGGGTTGTTTTGGACTAATATGGTTGTCATGTAGGGTCCCATTTTTGTACACTCTCTCCGAGGTTTCAACCCATTCGTTCCTATCATAGGTATTATGTCTGAACTGGCATATAGGTTAGGATTTCACATTCGCTTGCATTTATGCATTGCCTTATGACCATTCCATCTTAACCTTAGGTATGAACCCATTTCATGGTATCACGGAAGCTTCATGTTGTTGTTAGAAGTGGTACTATGTATGGTAGATATTTCCTATACATGGGTGTCCTAGTTATCTCCCCATTGCATTTGGTACCCATGTTGTGAGTCCTCTCTTAGGTCCAGGAGTCCATTGTATAGTATTGCCATGACATTTCACAAGAGCCTCATACTCCTCTTGATCTTTTGCTGGCCTATTTCCCTTAGGACTCCCTTATGTCAAGTTGTAATTTCATTATCATGAGCTTTGCCTGCCTTATTGAGCCTTACGTCGGCTTCCTTGACATTGAGTTTCAGCCATATAGCCCGATCTTGTCTCATGTCTATCCATGCAAAGCCATCTTTTTTATCCTTTACAGCTTGATTCCCTATTTTACCGGGAGGGGACTTTCCCCCGAGTTTCGCTATCCTACAGATGTATCCTTGCATTGAGCATAGGTATGTTCCACTGCTTGAAACTAGTTTGTTTGTCCATATGACACTTGTCTCCTCCTATTCTGTAACTATAAATCCGTTTGATTCTTTTTCAAGCTTTTTAAATATTTGAAAAAGTCTAAAAAATTAAAAAACCAAAAATCCTTACAAGGAAAGATGTTATCTTTGGCAGCTCCCGAGTCGTGTTGCCTTCAAATAGAGCACTGTATATCACATCCGTTGGTTGGGTTTATAGTTTGACTTTAGGAGCTGTACTCATTTTATCTGAGTTTATCTCCTCCGGCTGGTTAATCTTCCATTCCCCATGGAGCCTCTGTCGATGCCTCCTGTGTCGCAGAGATGTCCCAATTTTGTATACTGAGTCTATGCTGCCTTTATTCAGTCACCATTCTCTGTTATGCTCGTCTTCGAAGGAAGTTGAAACCTGAGATTGCCATTCCTCAGTTATCTTGACTTTGCATGTTGGTCATTCCCAGTACAATTACTGGTTAGTCCACCTTATGATTGAGTTCTTTCACATTATATAGCTTTGCTGAGTACCTCTTGTTGGATGATGGGGGATGCCTTAATGCCCTCTTTCCAGTGGATTTCATCCCATCGAATTTATATCATTTATTCTGGGATTGGAATCTAGATTCATTTTTGAGTGCCTTGAGACTTGCAGTCATTAGTGGCAAGTTCTCTCGCTGTCGACAGTTTTTGGGAATACATCAATGTACCCTGATCGATGGATCCTCTCAAGTGTTTGACCTCAACAAATTTATCCACACTTGTTAGTTTGCACTCTAGTCCTCTGATTCCCATTATCATTATCGGTGGGTGATCTCGCGTCTGTTAACGGTATACATCAATGACCGGTAATTAGACAATGGACTACTATGTTTGACCTCGACACCTATATTCACATAGTAGGACTTGTACTCGTAGCAGTTTGTGTAGAAGACCTTCCAGATTGGCGGCATCTCTTATATGCTACCTCCTTAATCGTGCTAGTGTTCATGAGATTTCAGCTCTTGTGACTTGATTCTAGTATATGTCAGACATTTCCAGCTATTATGGAGATCTTGATCCATTGTATATCTTCAGCCATTATGGAGATCATGATCCTTTGTATATCTTCATCATGGAGATTCTGATCTATGTATATTGTACGTGGCGATGACCAATTATGTGATATTTTGTATCATGCCTATTCATGGCCATTGTACTCTTATGTATCTGGGACTGCTATATGTATTTGCAGTTATGTGTAGAGTTGTATCATTGTACTATGTTTATTGGGTAGTTTGTCTTCCATTTGGGATTCTTCATCACTCCACTTCTGGGATGGACTTATAATCTACTTCGGCCATCGTATGACCCCTCTGACCTCACACATTGGGGGGAATCTGTTATAGCTTATTTTACCACACCAGGTGAATCACACTTGTATGGCATTCCCCTGTCCCTCTGCAGACTCCTTAGACCCCTTGGACCATTTTTTGTCCTTTGATGTTTCCTAGACCATCCCTATAAACATGTCAAAATTGCTATACACGACTTTTAAACCCCTTATCGCGTATATACGTGGGTTTGACCCCTAAAACCGCATACATCGGGATGTGTACAAAATCCAAATCCTTTTGGAGTTTTCGTTGACATGGATCCGAATCACCTGTCTCCTCGCCTTCCATATGCCTTGAGATCGCTCAGATTCGACCTTTCATTACCCCTTTGAAAAGCTATATAAGGAACCCTTTGGATACATTGAAGGCAGAAGAGAATTGAGAGCAAAGAAACTATAGTCCATTGTTGTCGGAACTTGTGCTTGAGTCTGCATCCCTTTGTCCCTTGGAGCACTTTGGTGTTCTTCCCAAGCTTTCCTTTTACTTGTGAGCTTGCTGTTGAGAGATGGAGGATTGAGGTGGTGGAGGCCCAAGTGAGGGATTCAGTTTCTCTGATTCATAGATGTGTCGATAGAGGTTGTATTCATTGTAATCTCTAATTTTATATTAATAGAAATATCTTTTCTTGTCCAATAATGTATGTTTGAATGAATATTTTATCCATGGATGATTTCAAATGCTCATACATTGTTGATTATATAGGCTAGAGTAGATCTAACACCAATATATATAGTATGCTTGTCTTGTTTACTTGTTATTGAGGAAGTGATTCATCAATTTAAGCTGAAGTTGGAAAGCTCAATGGGGATCTACTTCAATCATCTAGAATAAGGTACGAGGTCTGATCCTTTAGTGTTAGATATTTGGTTTCTCTTGCATATTGGAAAGGATTGATTTCTGGAGTCAAGCTGTCTGTTGTGGTACCCCAAGCCATAGGAATTTCTCTCCATAACACTACCTTCTGCAAGACAACATAAAAGGAACAAGCTAGCATTAGCAGAGGACAAAGTTGTGCCATCATACCATTATCAAGGTCTGTTGCATATTCTAGCTGTGCCACTATAAATATATCCCATAGATTCCTAGTATCCCTGGCACAATTAAAGAACTATCCAGGAACATGAATCACAACAAAAACATGTTACACATTTTTGAAGACATAAGAGCTCTATCGTTGAAACACTACCTTCTGCAACTTGGAATTTCCAGTCTTGACAACATAAAAGGAACAAGCTAGCATCAGTAGAGAACAAAGTTGTGCCATCATACCATTATCAAGGTTTGTTGCATCTGCCAGTTGTGCCACTATAAATATATCCCATTGACTCCAGTAAGGTTCTCTTTATATCCTGATCAACCTTCAAATATTGGTGAGTTACCTTATAACAAAAGCATAACATGTTGATCTTCTGGACAATGGTTGACTAATTCAATACCATGCAATTATATTATAACAAGAACCAAAATTAGCTCACTGTGAAAAACAAGAGTTCCCCTCTATCATCATGATGCCATGCCATTATTTCATAAAGAATGAAAATCCACCCACTGTGCAAAACAAGAGCTTCCCTTCATTGTCATCATGCCTTTAAACATAACCACATTTTTGAATACATGTTTTCCATCATATCTTCAAATTGACTAAGCAAATAAGCCAAAAACTTGTGCTTCTATTCCCAAATTTTCATTGGTCAGTCTAATATTTTAGTTGCAAACAAAACATATTAGATAGAGCCAGTGGAAAACCCCCTCTTGTCATTTTAACTTAGCTTCCCCCTAGTAGCACTGTTACTCTTTGGATTTATGAGGCTTTTTAGCTACAGAATTCAATTCAATTCCTCAAGTTGGAACAAAGTTGATTCAACACCCAAATAAACACTTTTAGCTACATATTGATTTGTGACATCAAAATAAATGCATACAACATGATACCCAGGCTTTGTGTACCAATAAAAGTTCATGTATTAATCAGAGTGAACCACAATCTTAATTGGGAATATGGTGGAAGCAGATTCAACAAGAACAATATAATATATCTGTGAATGGATAGAAGATGCTATGCACATAGGTTTCTTAATCTCTTTCTATAAGTGTTACAATACATAACTGACACATAACTGCATGCAGACATATGTGTAAGGCTCTCATGAACTGTGACTACCACCAAAATTTCATATTCAGACCACAAGCTAACCAATTCAAACATGCAAAGACGGTTTAGATATTTAGAAGCAGTATGTACAACTTTGCCACAAAAATAAATCAACCTTAATACTTACAATGACCAAGCTAAAAGGATCATTCAAAAATAGATAATTTCCATGTATTAAAACATGAGTTCCTAATGCAGGATATCTAATTTATTCACATGAGTTTCCTGCTAGATAAGGATTAAGCGTAGGATCTAACGCTAGAAATCAACTTTATGGTTCACATTCTTTTACTCAAGCCCATCAATTTTCAAATTAATCCATAATATTGATGCAAACTGATTTAAAATGTTTGGTATTATCATTAATGTTGCTCCTAAATGGAGAATAGAACAAAGTTTTATTTTTATGTAATATTAGACTTTTGCAGACACTTATTTAAGAGGTATTAATAATAAGTGGAGAAAGCTGAAGAAAAAATGACAAAAATGAAAGTATCCTGGCACAATTTGAAAACCTATCGAGACATGTGCATCAAAGAAAATGCATCTTATAAGTTTGGGAAGACAGAAGAATTCTATCAAAGAAACACTGCCTTATGCATCTTGGTATTTCCAGTCTTCAGTGCGTTAAAGGAGGATCTAGCATATGCAGAGAACAAATATGGGTCATCAAACCATTGTTGAAGGTCTGTGGCAACTTCTAGTTGCATCACTGGCGATCTGCCCCATATATTCCTGTAAGGTTCCTTTTATATCTTGATCAGCCTTCAAAGATTGGTGACTTACCTTATCGGGGACATATATAACTTGTTTATTTGATAGAAACCTGTGACAAAATTAACACCATACCATTATTTCATCACAAGAATCTTAATCATATCACTGTGCAAAAACAGAGCTCAGTTCCATCAACATAAAGCCTTCAATCATTATCAGGTCTTTAAAAACGCGTTTTGCTATCAGATCTTCATATTGACTGAGAAATAAGTCACCAAGACCTATGATTCTATTCTCAAATTTGCATACAAGTCAGTCTAATATTACTGTTGAAAATAAGCCAACCAGATTATATCCAGTGGGCACTCCCCCCTCTTGTCATTCTAATTCAGTTTCCCCCTAGTTAAACTATTACTTTTTGGATTTCCGAGGTTTTTTTTTCTTTCCCATACCTCCATGCAGCCTACAGGGCATCCACATGGAAATCAAAAAATAAGCACAAATCTTCCATTTAGAGGTGCCATCCTCTTGAGCTTTGTCGCCAGTTACTTGTGATCCTCTCCCAATTCCAATTGTCAACCTACCACCAAATCTTCTGGTGACGGCAGTAAGGCCTTCATGCACTCCTCTAATTCGAGTTGAATATTGAACTCCACCACCTTCCTCAACCCCGTGTAGTGTGTATTTTCACATTTCCTCGACTTGTACTGGTAGGTTTCCCATGCCGCAATCACGAAAACAAACATCAAGATCACTCCCAAAGCATAGGCAATCGGTGCATCGCTCCTGAAGCATAGGCAATCGGTGCATGATAGATAATATAACCAATCAATTCAAGGCCTCAAAAATGAATTCTGTAACACCATAAGAAACCATTTTTAAGAATCCAAGCCTTGAGCCTACATAAAAAAACACAGGAACCCAATTCAAAACCAAGTCCATACAACCCAAATTCATCAAGAAACTAATTTTAAAAATCCATGCTTTTACTCTTTCGAAAAAAATCAAGAACCCTATTCAAAGCAAAGTCCATTCGATCCAAATTCGATGGATTCCAAGCACCTTACCAGAAATTAAAGCTCACCCAATTCAAAACAAAGTCCATTCGATCCAAATTCGATGGATTCCAAGCAGCTTACCAGAAATTCAAGCTCCCTGGTCATCTTGAGCAAAAAAACGCTCCCTCAAACGCCCTTGATGGGTACCCTTCTCCGCCTATGGGGGAAGGATTTATCGTGGTTTGCGAAGGATCTGTGGGGTTGATAGACTTCTTGGTGCTGGCGCTGGTATCCGAGAGGAGAATAAATAGCCCGATTGTAGCAGAAACGAAGGGGCTAAAAATGTGAAACCTGCTAAAAACGTGAAACTTGGCGAGTTAATTTCAGAACGATGTGAAACGTGGCGAGTTTATTGGAGAACGCGTGGCAGATGGTTATTCGTCAGAAAGACGACGATGCTACAGTGTTCTCGAACCCAACTTCTGATCAAAGAAAACACAAAAAATGGCGTAAACATATATTAAGATTCTCCCCTGGAAAAAACATATATCAAGCTTTGAGCTTGATGACTATAGGCCCCGACTCAGACTCAACATGCGTAGGTTCTGAGGCAGGACAGAGGTTCAGTGACATTGTATTTTTCTGTTTTCGTTTCATTTATTTCGTGATGGACCCCTGTCCTCTGTTGGTCATGGGCATCTGCTCGTCTCGGGTTTGGACAAATCTTCGGCATTTCCATGGTTCGGTTTCTGACAGTTTTGCATAATGGCATGGTTCTTTCAACACTGTACTGAGTTGCTTGCAAAACTCATGTGGTTCTTTAAACACTGTGCTGAGTTGCTTATGCTCAGTGTTCAGGCCTTAGAGGTGTTCACTATTGTTTCTGTCTATTGTTGCTGGTGTTTTTCCTGCTCTGTTTCCTCTTTCTGCTTCAGTGGAGGTGGGCTAAATGACCAAACGTTCTTGCCGTATTTGAGCATCCCTTTTTCCAGTGTTCTGGTCCTGGAAATTTGACAGGTAATTCCCCCTCTTCTTCTACATGCAAGTAAGTAGATTTGGAATGGCTTTTGTGCTACTTCTGTCTGTTCGGTATTTGGTGTAATGTTCTACCACCTTGGCCTTCCAGTGGGCTGAGCTTATCCAGCATGTACGTTCATGCTGGTTAAGCCAGCTGGCATGGGTCAAGATCGAGAGAGTCCACCCTCCCGAATTGTTTTTAAACTTTTCGACTGCACTGTAGCCCACTGCCATCAATTTAATGTGGCTTGTACTCCGCCGTCCTGAGCAGCATTGTCATCAATTTAATTTAATGTGGGATGTACTCCGCCATTCCGTAACTCATACGCTGACACTCTTTATGTGTGGCCTCAGCTTGTGCCATGCGCTCTTGGAGTTTTCAGGGGCCACGAAGAGCAGCAACAGAAAGCGGTGGAAGAATCAGTGGCAAAGTTGCTGTTAATGGAGGAAGCTCTGTGAACAAGCCGCTGCTTCTCTGGAAAACCATATTTCGGAGGAGATGAAATCGGCTTTGTTGACATTGCATTGGGTGGTATGTTAGCATTTGTGAAAACCCTCGAGAAGACTTCTAATTCAGTTTTAATAAACTAGGAAAAGATGTCGCTTTTAAGCGCATGGATGAATTGATTCTGTGAGGCCCATGGAGTGAAAGAAGTTATGTCGGATCCGGCCAATCTGGTGGAACATATAAATTTCTTAAGAGTCAATTTTCCATCACCGCCTGCTGCCAACTAGGGAAAGAAATTGTGGCCTATAAAATGAGGATGGCTTATGGCTTAGATCGAAGGTTAAGGTGGATGTCATCCTCCGCAGGATGGCTTATGGCTTAGATTGAATGTTAAGGTGGATGTCATCCTCCGCATGCGTTTATATTTATGTTTTCAATTTGAATGTTCTTATGTTTTTTGACTGTTTATTGCTTAATGTGAATTTAAGATTAGTAGACAAATTAATTACATGGGTGCCCATGATTGTTTCGGGATTGTTTCTCCACCTAGATTAGATTTTTCCTAGATATAAGCTTCCACCATGCATATTATAGAGCTTATGGGTGTAAGGGTTACACGGTTGAGATTTTGCTATGAAAAGATGATTGCTTCCACCCATATATAAGGGTTTCATTATTGAGATTTATTGAAATTTTGCTAAAGGGAAGTAAGAAGATGATTAGTTTCACTCACATATTCTTTGTTACTTGAGTTTCGTAAAATGCCATTGCATAAAGGGAATTGCTACCACATCAGATAGTCTGTTGGAAGAATGAAAGAACCTTCTTATTGACATTTCATGCTTTGATTTTTTTTCATTGTCTAATAAATAAATTCTCGTTTCATTTTAATGTATTGTTTCAATAATTCCAGTTCATTGTTTGACTTTTTAAGTATTTAGATTTGATTGACTTTGCTTAAGTATTTAGATTTGATTTATTTATTTTCTTATTCACTCAAATTCATTGTTTGAATGTTCTTAAGAGGGTTGGATCTGATTACTTATTTACTTTAATGTTTAGTGGTATTTGTTCATTCTCATTATTTCATTTCTATAGTAATTGAGAAGAGTTTTTAGTACACATATATAAACAAAACTCCATATACATGACAATTGTAATGGACATTTGATTCTCAAATACAATCCTTACTCTATCTTTGGGTCTTTTTAGCTTTTGTTACTTTACAAAATGTAATAGACTTCCATGCTGACCATAATACCTAGTTGAGGGTTTGGGTGAATGCAAGTTAATGATGGTTTCTCATGATGCTTTAGTGACAATGTAAACATGGATAAACAACAATCCATTGACTTGAAGGGATGATTCAATTTACTTCACAATGAATTTGAATATGGTGTAAGGAAATTGTATTGGCTTCCAAAGTATATAATTATAATTTATGATTTGTTTGCATGACCACATGAAATTCGAGTTTTTTAAACATTGGTATGTTGTTTCTCTTACAAAAGATATTATACATGTTCTTGTTAGTGAAAGTGTTGAGTACCTAAATGATGGAATTTCTTTTAAAAAAAAGTGAGCAAGAGTAGAGAATGTATTGTTCTTGTGCACAACTATTTTTTCAAACTTCTTAATTATTTATTAAATAATAAAAGTCAATATAGCCATGTATGAGATCATGTGTTAGTGCATGGTTTGAAGGTTTTGACATGAACAAACAATTTTATTTTATTTTATTTTTAACTATTGTAGATATCTCTCTAAGGTAATGCAACTTATAATATTGTGTCAATATTTCTAGAGTTTCATTGTGTTTGAGTTTAAAAAGTTTGATGTTTCAAACCATCATCAAGGAATCAAAATGGAGCTATATAATATAAAAGAAAGTGTGTGGTAAAGAATATATATAAGGTGATAGAGAAATAGTAATTAGGGATTAGGTAGCAATAATAACCATTGGAAGAAATAGCTAAAGATATAGGATATGAAACGTAAACTATATATGAAGAATTAAAAATGAAATGGGGATAATTTTGTGCATATTTGAAGATTCATAAAAAGAATAAAATAGTTAATACGATCTTGGGGGAACGTAAACTGGTTACAAGGTTATGAATCAACTGAGGTAATTAATAAATAAAGAAGAAGTATATGTGTATGAGAGGAAATCTAATAAATAAATATATATACAAAATGATGAAAACATAGTATGCAAAATTAGAAATCAAAATAATGAGCGGAAATTAGTGAGACACAACCAATCAAATATGATTGCGAGATACAGGGGGGACAATGGAGAAATCAGGGGAAGGGATTACAATAAAATTTGACAACATGAAGAGAATAGAAATCAAGAGAAATATAAAGCTAAGAGAGAGGGAGGGGGAGATGAATGAACAATAAGAAGGTTGGGGGTGAAAGGGAGGGAAGGGAGGTCAAGGGGATAGGAATTAGTACGAAGAGAAGAAAAATGAAATGAGTTAATGAATTATACAGTGGATTAAAAAAATCCATGATTGACTTAGTTTATAATTGTCTTCGCAATTAAAATTGTTTGGGTTCTTTTTTAATTGTAGAGCTCCCCTTATAAGGCGGGAGGAATAATGAGGTAGATGCCAACATTTTGGTTTGATCAAAGAAAATGAGTTGTTTAGACATTAGAGTAAATATGGGGTCTAAAACAAACCTCATAAGAAAAAGCGTCATTGATGAGTTGGATTTCAAGAACCAATAGAATTGCAAAAATATGATTCAACGGTAATCTTTGACTTGACATATTTGTCATAAAAAACTGCTTTTTAAAGTCATATGTTCAACTTATATTCTTGTGGTTTTACTCAAATTTATAGTGGGAGTAGTTGTTGGATGCAAAATTCAATTCCGCATCCAACCAGTACCCACACTACATACTTTTAATGAACTTCATCCCGTGAAAATGAGAAATATATTAAAAAATCATGTTAGTTATTTTTTTTTATGTATTTCTCATTTTTTGTGGGGTGGGGTCCATCAAAAGAATGCACTGTGGAACTCGCTAAATGAGTTCTCCCGCTGCAAATTTGAGTAAACCAAAATGTATATAAGTTGAAAATATGAATAGTTTTTTTTATCTTTTCCTCCAAAATTCATAGCTCTTATTATATTATTTTCCTTAGGAAGCCCATTTTAGACCCTAAATTTACTCTAATGGTTAAGGAGTGGACTGTTATGGATGATGTATTGAGGTGATTATGATTAGTAGCAATGCTTTTTTCTTTGACATAAGCATGATTGGATTTACCAATTTGTCCAATATAGGTTTTTTGGTGGGCACAGAGAATTTGGTAGACTCCTTAAGAGAGAAAAGGGTTGGACTTGTCTTTGACCCTTCTGAATAATTGTTTAATATGTGGGGTTTAGAGATAGTCTTAATATTATTTCCAATGTAGAATATGGATATTCGATCAATGATGTCGTGGATATAATGAAGAGAAATTAAAGATTGGGTTGGAGAATTGCGTTCGAGACACTTGGGTTTAGGGTGAAGATGAGAATCAAAAGGTTTATTGATTTGGTTTCGAGCATATCCATTAGCCAAGAGGGCATTGCTCAAATGGGATATTGCTTTATGTAAATGATGAGGGTCTAATAAACGAACAACTCTGGTAACCATGGTTTTAAGAACTATGTATTTTTTAGCTAGGTGGTGGTGGGAATGGCAATGAATGTATCAATCAATATGGGTCCTTTTATAATATATCTAGTGATATAAGGAACCGTCATGCTTATTGGTGACCAGTACATCAAGAAAAGGGAGAGAGTTGTCTTCATGGATTTAGATGGTGAATTAAATGTGAAGAGATTTTCTATTAAGGTGATTGGAAAATTTATTGAGAGAGAGTGGCCATGTAGTCAAATGATGAAGGTGTCATCAACAAATCAAAACCAAAATTTTGGTTTCAACGAGAAAATATTTAGGAATAGGGCTTCAAAGTCTTCCAGTAATATCCCATGGTTGTGCAAGTTTGTTCATGGAATGTGTTTTTGAAGCAAAAGAAGGTGGAGGTAAGGTAAATTCAAATAAGATTTAAGGATTCTTCATCAATGAGCTTTGAGATGATATCAAGGACATCACCTACAAGAATTTTAGTGAAGAGGGAGATGATATCAAAGTTAGACATCCGTTCACGATCAAAGTTAGAATTCTAGTGTGGCAAGAATCAATCCCAAAAGTGGAGGCCACCTTACAAAAGCACCACAAGGCCATCAATTATGCCTTAGTATTCATTCCATGTCCATAGTTTAGTTTGATTTTGAAAAAGTGTTCCTTATTAAGTTTTAGGATTACCCCAACAACACACAATCCTCCCTGAGCAACTCCATCAAAAAAACCTGTTGTTTCCTGAGACAATGTAAAACCCACCACCTATCTAATTTTGGATATGTTTTTCTCTACTACAAAATATTGTTTGTATAGGCATATGATCCATACACATATAACTTCAATGTTTAGTTTTTAATCTTAAAAAATGAGAGAGTTCCTGGCTTTCCATATACCCTAGGTCATGAAAGCAGATAAAGTACTAGTTATGCTCAGTATAGCCATTATACAAAGGAAGAAATTGTGTTCAAATGTTTGCACTCCCGGGGACTGAGAAATATTAAGTGACGAACAAATGGAGTTCCAAATTAGATTTGTAAACTGATTGTTAACAAAAATATGATCAACATATTTCATTTCTTCCCTACATAAAGAACACCTATTTTTCCCAATCCAACCTCTGTGTGTAAGATTATCGCCAGTCTTTTGACAATTTTCAAAGGTTAGCCATATAAAACATTTAATTTTCAATGGAAAATTCCATCTCCACAATTTATTGTACCGCCATCTTGGAACAATATAAGTATGTTCTTGAGCAATCATAGAATATGCAATCTAGACCGTAATGTTACATGTAACCGCATTAATAGACCATATGAGTGTATCTTCTCTATTATTCAGTCCTATTCCTATTGAATTTAGATGGGAAATATATGTGTCCTATTCCACTGCTGAGTAGCTCCCTAATCCAAGGTTTGAAGCTAAAAGTCAATATGAATATGAAGGTTGAAGGCGACATGTTCTTTTGATATGTTCCTTGAGGTGAAAAATACCATTTTAGTAAGATATTCCTACAAATATTAAGAGAATTGATAATTCTCCTCCATCCCTATGATAAGGTAGATTCCAACCAGCACATTTATTCCCTCTCCAACCTTTCATGACAAACCTCTACCCATCCACGGGTAGGCCTTGATAAAAACTGCCCAAGAGTTTGATGAATTCCTCATAGTCTTCACATGGTTCTTTATCCATTTCAAAAAATTCCCTTTAATATATTTTCCATGGAGAACTTCAGTCCATAGTCCTCTGCTGAAAAGACCTCTCAAAAAACATTTCAAACACAATGTTGTATTGAACGAGTAGATGTTCTTTATATCCCATCCACCTGAAATCTTTGGATTGGAAATTTTTTCCCAACTAGCCATTTGTAACTTCCCCCTTCTACATTTCCAAACCAAAGAAAATTGAACATGAGTATGTGTACCATTTAAGAATAGTTTTAGAATTATATTGCAAAAAGAACAAATAAACACGAATATCAACCAACATAGCTTTTAGCAAGTGTAAAAAGTGTACACTCCGAATTCATTTCATGGTCGACTTATATTACTATGGTTAAATGCATCTTGATTAAGATTTAGATAAGCTTAATATCATTTTTTGTTTTGTTTCATTCATATAGTTTTTTTTGTTCAAGTTTATTAAATAGTATTTGTATTATATTTATATTAATTAGTTTAATGTTTATATTATATTATAAATGGATAAATATAAAGACTTTGTAATTAGTATAATGTTTAGCTTGTGTTTAATAGCTAGCCATCTCTGAAAAAACTAAATAATTAATAACTAATTAGTTTAATTATGTTTATATCAAAACATCAATAAATGAATAACTATAATAATCTAGGTATTAGTGATTAGTTTAATGTTTAGCTTTTATTTAACTGTATACCATCTCCACAAGACTAAATAGTTACCCATAACTATCAAGATTCACCAACCAATGCCACTTTACTTATAACTGTAATATTAGCTATGATATTCCATGATTACGATGGAAATTAACTATTTTTTAATTAGTCCACGTTTTATAATTGTTAAACGGTCAGTGAATTAGATTTGAAATTCCATTGGATTTGAAATTTCAAAATTGAACCAGTCGTTTCTGGTGGCAACCCCTGTTCTAAATGCTTTGCTTCATTTGCAGGTTACTTTGTTCATATGTGGTGGCGATGAAAGCACGTAACATTTTCTGGCGGTGCCTCCTAACTTGGTCATAGTACGCGAAGCAGCTAGAACCAATTCTTGGTCACAACTCTTGGCAGCTGGATGCCTATTTATTTACACTTTGAAATTCCATTGGATTTGAAATTTCAAAATTGAACCAGTCGTTTCTGGGGGCGACCCTTGTTCTAAATGCTTTGCATCATTCATCGGTTACTTTGTTCATATGTGGTGGCAATGAAAGCACATAAGATTTTCTGGCGGCGCCTTCTAACCTGATCACAGTACGCGAAGCAGCTAGAACCGATTCTTGGTCACGACTCTTGGCAGCTGGATGCCTTTTTATTTACACTGAGTGGTTGTTGTTGCCACATAGCTATAGAAGAGGTAGATACAAAAAACCCAGAGACAAAATAATTATGTTACAATACATTTTTGGAGAAATGGAGAAGGAGGTTTGTGGAGAAAAGGGACAACTGAGACTGATAGGTGCGAGTTATGACAGTCCCTTTGTGTTGTGCGTCCATATAGCACTTGCTCTTAAAGGGCCACATAGCTATAGCAGAGGTAGATACAAATAACCCAGAGACAAAATAACTATATTACAATACATTTTTGGAGCAATGGAGAAGGAGGTTTGTGGAGAAAAGGAACAACTGAGACTGATAGGTGGGAGTTATGATAGTCCCTTTGTGCTGTGTGTCCATATAGCACTTGACCTTAAAGGGATCGCTTACGAGTTCATATGAGAGAACATGTAACACAAGGGATGAGCTTATCCAGAAAAATCCGAAGAAGAGTCCGAAATAGCGTTCTTATCATGGTCGTACATTGAGCCCGCAATCCACAACATCAACAACTTATAATTGCAGAAGCCCATCTCTGCACGGAGCCATGAAAATAAGAAAATAAGAAATTCTACGTCCTCTACTGCTCGCTGCTTCGGACATAGGTGACGACGGAGTACATCCCACATTAAATTAAATTGATGACAATGTTGACAATGCTGCTTAGGACGGCGGAGTACAAGCCACATTAAATTGATGGCAGTGGGCTACAGTGCAGTCAGAAAGTTTAAAAACAATTCGGGAGGGTGGACTCTCTCGACGTGGACCCACCCCAGCTGGCTTAACCAGCATGAACGTACATGCTGGATAAGCTCAGCCAACTGGGACTGATAGGTGGGAGTTATGACAGTCCCTTTGTGCTGCGCGTCCATATAGTACTTGCTCTTAAAGGGATCGCTTACGAGTTCATATGAGAGAACATGCAACAAAAGGGTTGAGCTTATCTAGAAAAATTTGAAGAAGAGTCCGAAACAGTTTTCTCGTCATTGTCCTGCATTGATCCTGCAATCCACAGTATCAGCAGCTTATAATTGTAGAAGAAACGGTAATCCCATCTCTGCACGAAGCCATGAAAATAATAAAATCTACGTGTCTCAGTGGGCTTTCATCCGAAAAATGTGCGGTCCGGAGAATGGCGTCCTCTACTGCTCGCTGATTTGGACATAGGTGACGGCGGAGTACATCCCACATTAAATTAAATTGATGACAATGCTACTCAGGACGGCGGAGTACAGGCCACATTAAATTGATGGCAGTGGGCTATAGTGTAGTCGAAAAGTTTAGAAACAATCCGGGAGGGTGGAATCTCTCGACCTAGACCCATGCCAGTTGGCTTAACCATCATGAACATACATGCTGGATAAGCTCAGCCCTTCCACTGTATGTAAAAAAAAATCATGTGTGCAGTGTTGTTCATTATGTAAAAAAAATATGGGCTTCTTACGTGGTTTCCAGAATTTCACCTACTATCTAGTTCCTATTGCTACTTGTTTCCTTCCTTGTTGTGGTTGTTTTAACTGGAAATATTTTTCTTGAAATAAGAATCATTTTATCGACTTCCCATCAGCTATATTTTGCAATGTTCCGTGCAATTGCAATTGGGAGCCGACATGTTTCATTTAGTATATGTGAAATTCCTTCGTTCAAGTTGTTTTAATCTCGTTCAAATCTTCTCCTTTCTACAGTATGCACTTCCATCTGGCCTGGAATTGAATTCTGATTTCCCTTGTTATATAAACAAGCATCGATTTAGAGGCTGGCCATTATGACAGTTTGATGGAAATAGTAACCTTATGTAGTAACTTCTTCTTCTTTTTCTTCTTGCCGCTGTATTTGATCATCAATGTCGTTCTACTACTCTTCGTTCTGGCATTCGACAATGACATTTGTTTGATGGATGGATTTACTTGTCACATTTCCCGGTTTCCATTCATGAGTTGTCTGCCAGCAAATGCCATTCTCATCGACAGTGGCTTCTGCTGTCACAACAATTAAAATGGGGGTGCCATGGTTTATATATATAGATATCTTTTCGAACAATGGTATATGTTCTAGTCTAATGTATTTAATGCAAAATGATTACAATATTGTGCTTTGCTTTCCTCTTTGGGGTTGAATGGCACAGATTACAGCGATTGCATTGAAACATTGATATTGAAAAGAAGAAGAGTTGTTTCCAAATTTGACATTGTAGACCTGTATAAAACAAATTGGTGATTCTGCTTTTCGTTCGATGAGTCAAACCATCGAATTTTTTTTGCGGCCTCTCCTCTGTGCATAGTTTGCATCCCTCTTTTTCCATAATCTGCTGCGAACCGCATGAGTGTTTTTACAACCTCCTCATGGCCGATGGGCTAGCTTGTGTAATCATTTTATTCTGAGCATTGCATTAAGGTATATCTGCCATATTGCTGTATTATCTTGTCATTATTTCATTGCACGAGTCTCCTATAGCATGTTGGAAAAACCTAATTACTCGCAGATCTGTACTTGACTTCCAGTCGACTCTGTCAGAGTCTGTACGAGTCGAGATCTTGTCTGTCAGTACTAACAAGAAGGAAAAGTCCACAATTCGGCTTTGTAAACCAGTCAAATTTATTTCAGAAGCTAAGTTGTTAGATAGATAGTTATTACAGTATTTAATGACAAGTCAGTCGGCCCATGTAGTAGCAATTTTCAGATTGCCTATAAATAGAAGAAGCAAATTGTAAATCAGTTACAAACACAGGAACATAGAAGATAGACACTAGAGGAACTCAGGGTGAGAAAGAGAATTCGAAGCTCAAGCTTCTGTGCATGTGATTTAATCGACGAGCTGAAGCTCTGTAGACCGACCATTTTGTAACCGACAAGTTTGTAGTACTTTGTTATTTCAGCATAGTTAATATATGAAATAGTTTGTGGTTGAATGCATGAATTTTTGGCCGAACATATTTTCAGATTTACTTCTGTAAAAGTATTTTACAATTATTGATAAGTAAAAGAACAAGAATCCATAAAAATCTCACCACGTGAAAGTTCCAAGTTTTACGGCACATTGGTCGACTCAAGTCTTCCTACATATTTGGGCATATGTTTCTCATAAGTTATTTGGATTTGTAAATGTGTTTATTTTACTCCATCTTACTAACAGGTGAAAAGTATTTGTAATTTCTTAAGTCTTTAGACTAAGAAACATATTATGCATATTTCGACCAAAGTGAGCAGACTAGAGTGGTCGATTGTATAAGCCGACTAGAGTGGTCGAAGCCGACTTGAGTGGTCGGTGAGTCAGCCGACTGAAGTAGCCAACTTATTCGAAGGTACGACTTAGTCGAAGGTCCGACTTGGTTGGAGAGCCGACTTGGTCGAAGGTCCGACTTGGTCGAAGAGCCGACTTGGTCGGAGAGCCAACTTGGTCGGAGTAAAAGTGGTTGAGGTAAAAATCGGTCGGACAAGTAAGTCGGAGTAATTTTGGTCGAGGGTAGGATCGACTAAAATTTATAAACTTGTTTAGTCGGACATAGACAAGTTTCACCCGACTGGTGAAAAAGTAAAGTTGTCGGCGTGAAAAGTAAAAGTGAAAATTTGAAATTTGAATATTCACTGAGCCCTAAACCCAAGTTTAGTCGGCTCGGTTTTGGCTATCTCGTATCAGAGCTTGGTATTATATCAGAGCAAAGTTTATATCAGCCCAAGATTTTAGGAAATAAATATTTTCTTAAAAAGTGGAAATTAATTTTCTAAGGAAAGTTAATTAAAAAAATTAAAAATGGCTTCCACTTCTGGTTCACTGCAACCTCCAAGTTTTACATGAAAGAATTATGAATATTGGTCTTTAACAATGAAGGCTTTATTCAGAGGTCAATATGTCTGGGAGATAGTCTAGCATGGTTATGCAGAACCAACAGACATGGCAGCATATAACAATCTCACACAGGCTGAGAAAGATGTCTTGAGAGAACAGAGGAAGAAAGATGGAAAAGCTCTGTTTTTCATACATCAAGCTATGCATGAGAGCATACTCCCAATAATAGTAGCATCGACTAATGCCAGGTAGCATGGGATACATTGGAGACTACCTATCAAGGTTTGGATAAGGTAAAGACATCCAAGTTGCAGATTTTGAGAAAAGATTTTGAATCTTTGTGCATGAAAGATTCAGAGAATGTAGACACATTCTACACCAGAGTTGTTGGGTTTATAAACCAACTAAAATCTCATGGAGAACCCATATCATACCAAAGGGTTGTTGAAAAAATTCTCAGAAATATTCCCCCAAGATTTGAAAATTTGGTTGTGACCTTAGAGGAACATACAAACATGTCGACATTTACCATTGATGAGCTGCAAACTTCACTCATCAATCATGAACACAGAATCAGCAGATCACAGACATCATTGGAAGGTGCATTTGCAGCATAGTCATCCATAAGCCATGGTAGAGGCAGGGGGAGAAACAACTTCAGAGGCAGAGGAAGAAGTTCTTCAAGAGGAGCACGAGGCAGAAGTCCTGCAAATGTCGGTGGCAGAGGAGATAACCAGAACCCAAGTTAGCCAAGTGGATAGAGGTTTGATAAATCAAAAACTCAATTTCATTACTGTAAGAAGTTTGGTCATTATGCATATGAATGCAGGAAGAAGCAATATGACCAAGGAAGACAAAGCCCAAGTCAGTCGACCAGCACCAACACTTCGACAGGTCAATGTTAATGGCATCAACATCTCCACTTGAATGCAATGTTGTTCAAGAAAGTCCACATGACATATGGTATTTAGATTCAGGATGCAACAATCACATGACTGGTAATTTGAATCTATTTTCCAGTCTAGACACTTCAGTTAAAACTGATGTTACACTTGGAAACAATGTCCAAGTCACTGTTTTAGGAAAAGGCACTGTTGATATTCTAACCAAACAGGGGGAGAGTAAGTATATCCCTGATAGCTATCATGTCGAAGATCTGAAACATAATATGTTAAGCATTGGATAGTTGTTACAAAAAGGCTACAGAGTCTACATGGAAGATGAACACTGTTTGATCAAAGACAAGCGTCCAAGCGACCAGCTGATAGCAAAAGTGCCAATGACAAGCAACCGCTTGTTTCCATTGAGAATAGTTCCCAACATAAAAGGGAAGAAAAATACAGGAACCGCATTCAAGGCAGAAAGTGAAGAAACAGTCGAGCTCCTCGACAAGAGAGAAAATTGCAGTGCTAATTTGCAAGCTGCATTTCAAACAGAAGTTCAGGATGAATCCTGGTTGTGGCATTTCAGATTTGGACATCTGAATTTTGGTGGGCTAAAGCTACTGCACACAAAGAATATGGTGAAGGGATTACCATTGATCGACAGACCAGAGAGGGTTTGTGAAGGCTGCATTTTTGGCAAGCAGCACAGAGAGACATTTCCAGTCGAAAAGTCCTATAAAGCACGCACACCACTTGAAATTGTGCACTCTGACATCTGTGGTCCAATGCAGACATCATCCATTGGTGGCTGCAAGTATTTTCTAACCTTTATTGATGATTACTCAAGAAAGACATGGGTATATTTCTTGAAACACAAATCCGATGCATTTGGTTATTTTCAGTAGTTCAAGGCACTCGTGGAGAACCATAGTGGTCACCGCATCAAGATCTTAAGGACCGACAGAGGAGGTGAATATGTTTCAAATGAATTTCTGAATTTTTGCAAGACCCATGGTATAATTCAAAAATAATTCATTGCACGTTATACACCTCAGCAGAATGGTATTGCCAAAAGGAAGAACAGAACCATCATGGAGATGGCACGCAGCATGTTGGCAGCCAAGCATTTTCCAAATGAGTATTGGGGTGAAGCAGTCGCAAGTGCCATATACATTATGAACCGATGTCCGACAAAGGTGTGAAGAACAAAGTACCCCAAGAAGCATGGACAGGTATGAATCATGGTGTTTCATATTTAAAAGTTTTTGGTTGTGTTGCATATGCTCATGTTCCAGATGAGCTGAGAAAGAAGCTAGACAAGAAGGGACAAAAATGTATTTTTGTCAGCTATTCAGAAGACACAAAATCATACAAGCTGTATGACCCCGTCACAAGGAAAGTCATAATCAGTCGAGATGTTCAATTCGTCGAGAACGAATCATGGGATGGAACCGTCGACATAAATGTCAACATTGTGTCGAGCATCGACAATGATGATATGGAAGAGGAAGTGGTTCAAATACCACATGTAAGTCAACCGGTCGGAGCACCATTGACCCCCATGACACCAAGACATGGTTCAGCACCAGGACCATCGACACAAGTAGCAGCTCAAGCTACACTGACAAGTACACCAACGGGACAGCAGACTCCATCAAGCATTTCATCGAGGTCGACACCGACAGAACCGGTGAAGACAAGAATTCTGCGAGAGATATATGAAGCTGGTACACCTAATTCATTCTCTCTATTTGCATTATTTTCCCCTATATATGATCCACTAACATTTGAAGAATCTGTTGAAGAAGAAGTATGGGCACAAGCCATGGATGAAGAAATAGAATGCATTGAGAAAAACCAAACATGGGAACTGGTAAATGTACCAACAGACAAGGATGTAATCAGTGTCAAATGGATTTACAAGACAAAACAAGATGCTGATCGAAATGTGCAAAAGCACAAAGCAAGAATGGTAGCAAGAGGGTTCACACAGCAACCCGGCATCGACTTCAATGAAACGTTTGCACCTGTTGCATGCATGGATACAGTCAGAACAGTTTTGGCCATTACTGAACAAAACAAATGGCAAGTTCATCAGATGGATGTGAAGTCGGCATTCTTAAATGGCTATCTAGAAGAGGAAGTATATGTGGAACAGTCACAAGGGTATGAAGTTCTAGGTCAAGAGCATAAAGTGTACAGGCTGAAAAAGGCACTCTATGGTTTGAAGCAAGCTCCTAGAGCTTGGTACAGTCGGATTGATTCCTATCTCATTGAAAATGGATTTCACAGAAGTGAAAGTGAACCGAATTTGCACACCAAAGTCGATGAGCAAGGTAAGATGTTAATTGTCTGCCTGTATGTAGATGATTTAATATTTACTAGTGATTATGGCATATCATATTTTAAAACAGTCATGGAAAGTGAATTTGAAATGACTGATTTGGGGCTTATGAAGTTTTTTCTGGGCATTGAAGTTCAACAATCTGAAAGTGGTATTTTTATATCATAGTCTAAGTATGCAAGTGAAGTTTTAAAAAGGTTTAACATGTCTAACTGCAAGACAGCCCCAACACCAGTGATAACAGGTTTAAAATTGAGCAAGGATGATGAAGGATCCACTGTAGATCCTACACTGTTCAAAAGGCTTGTTGGCAGCCTTATGTATTTGACAGCAACAAGACCAGACATAATGTATGGTGTAAGTCTGATATCAAGGTTCATGGAGTCACCAAAATACTCACATTGGCAAGCAGGTAAAAGAATTATGAGGTATGTAAGTGGCACAAAAGACCTTGGTATTATGTATTCAACCTCGGAAAATTTTAAACTCATTGGTTACACTGACAGTGACAATGGAGGCAGCATAGATGACAGGAAAAGCACATCTGGGTACACATTTCATTTTGGTATAGGTGTTGTTTCATGGGCTTCAAAGAAATAGCCCATAGTAACTCTATCTTCAGCTAAAGCAGAGTATGTTGCAGCAACAAGTGCTGCATGTCAGGCTGTCTGGATGAGGAGAGTCTTAAAATACTTGTCGCAGAACCATCAAGAACCGACAACAATCTTCTGTGGCAACAATTAAGCCATAGCATTATCAAAGAATCATGTGTTTCATAAGAGAACCAAGCACATCGACACAAGGTTTCATTTTATAAGAGAGTTGGTGAACGACAAGGAAATTTGTTTGGAATTTTGCAGGTCTGAAGACCAATTGGCCGACATCTTCACAAATCCATTGGCAAAGGACACATTCCAGTATCTGCGTAGCTATCTTGGAATGACAAGTTCTGCACAGTGAACTCTGTCATAAACAGAGCATGTCTAAGCTCTGAGACATTTTGTAAATTTTGTTTTAAAAACCCCATCTGCTTATAATTAACGGGGAGTGTTGGAAAAATGTAATTACTCGCAGATCTGTACTTGACTTCCAGCCGAATCTGTCAGAGTCTGTATGAGTCGAGATCTTGTCTGTCAGTACTGACAAGAAGGAAAAGTCCACAATTCGGCTCTGTAAACCAGTCGAATTTATTTCAGAAGCTAAGTTGTTATATAGATAGTTATTACAGTCTTTAATGACAAGTCAGTCGGCCCATTTAGTAGCAATTTTTAGATTGCCTATAAATAGAAGAAGCTAATTGTAAATCAGTTACAAACACAGGAACATAGAAGATAGACACTAGAGTAACTCAGGGTGAGAAAGAGAAGTCGAAGCTCAAGCTTCTGTGCATGTGATTTAATCGATGAGCTGAATCTCTATAGACCGACGAGTCTGGACCGACCATTTTGTAACCGACAAGTTTGTAGTACTTTGTTATTTCAGCATAGTTAATATATGAAATAGTTTGTGGTTGAATGCATGATTATTTGGCTGCACATATTTCTAGATTTACTTTTGTAAAAGTCTTTTACAATTATTGATAAGTAAAAGAACAAGAATCCATAAAAATCTCACCGCCTGAAAGTTCCAAGTTTTACGGCACATTGGTCGACTCAAGTCTTCCTACATATTTGGGCATATGTTTCTCATAAGTTATTTGGATTTGTAAATATGTTTATTTTACTCCATCTTACTCACAGGTGAAAAGTATTTGTAATTTCTTAAGTCTTTAGACTAAGAAACATATTCTGCATATTTCGACCAAAGTGAGCTGACTAGAGTGGTTGGTTGTATAAGCCGACTAGAGTGGTCGGAGCCGACTTGAGTGGTTGGTGAGTCAGCCGACTGAAGCAGGTGACTTAGTCGAAGGTCCAACTTAGTCGAAGGTCCGACTTGTTCGGAGAGCTGACTTGGTCGAAGGTGTGACTTGGTCAAAGAGCCGACTTGGTCAGAGTAAAAGTGGTCGAGGTAAAAATCGGTCGGACAAGTAAGTCGGAGTAGATTTGGTCGAGGGTAGGACCGACTAAAATTTATGAACTTGTCTAGTCGGACATAGACAAGTTTCACCCGACTCGTGAAAAAGTAAAGTTGTCGGTGTGAAAAGTAAAAGTGAAAATTTGAAATTTGAATATTGACTTAGCCCTAAACCCAATTTTAGTCGGCTCAGTTTTGGCTATCATTGCAAGCCTTTCTCTATAATCTTCACTTGATTGCTTTAGCATCGGCCACATTGGAAACTGACCCTTACACATATTTTATTTGATATGAAGTTTTTTACAACTCACAAAGTGCACTATCATAATACTCGTCTTCGAGGCTGATTGTGCTGGATGGTGCTCGGCCTTACCTGGAAAATTAGCTAGGGCCAACTCCAAGGCATACCTATAATCTTTAAACTTTATGAATACATCTCTAAATTACAACCATAACACAAAATTTGTTGTCCACGTCATGCTCAAGGTTGAAAAGTCACCTTAACACAAAACCAGATTTTGTCCACATCATGTTTAGGGTTGAAAAGTCCCAATCTTACAACTCTGGAGATACATTTAATTAATTACAATTACATTTAACATATTTATTATTGAAAAAAAAAAATTCATAATACAAATTACAATTATATTTAACCTATTTATTATTATGTATTTAACATATTTATTATCATGTATGCTTGTTTTGGTATTTTTTTAACATTTAAATTGAAATTTTATATAAAAATCTAAAGTAATTTCACATAAAAATCTAAAGTAATTTCATAGCCATTGAATTTGTATGAAACTTATGCATGAAAAATCCAATACCGTCATCAAATCTCCAGGTATAATAGATTTGAAATTCCAGCTATAGGGTAAACTATGTCGGGCATACCATATCAAACGTTATCAGCGTTTCTTCATTGAATTCATAGGGTTACGAGGGAAAACTGGTAACCTTGTCTTGATGTTGAATTGTGCTTGAAGTCTCTTCCACTTGCCCAAGAGATAAACGATATAAGCATTTATTTCAATTCCTCTGTTATTGATTTTTTAAAGAATAAATATGAAATTTGATGTTCCAGGGCTAATTTATCTGATTATCCAGGGCTAAGTTTAACTTCTGCAGAGCTTTGTATCTATTACCGTTAAGGTAAATTACAGTCATTCTAGTGTAACTTATTTTTAAATGTTGTCACTATACTGTGCTAGATTATGAGGAGGATAATCCTCAGTATTTTTTGTGGTGTAAGGTGACTGCTGTTGAATGCTACTCCCTTGGCGATGGCGGTATCATCAGAAATCGCTCCTCTCCAAATGCAGCGGCGTTAGAACCCCAAGTATGAAGCAACCCCATTGTTGAATCCATACTTTTCTTTGGAGTTAGTCCAAGACAAAACATCCATTCTCATGACCGCCAGAACAAAATAATTAATTATTAATATTCAGGGTGGACTGAAGTTTTCAAATCAGACTGTTTTAATTATGATGTATTACGAAGTATTAGAAAATGGATTTCATTTATATCTTCTTAAAAGTTAAGAAATAAAATTAATGCTTTTCTGGGTTTGAAACATATGTGCTTGCGATGGCCAAAACAAAAATTAATTATTATTATGTCCTTAGATCACTCAGATGGACGAAGCTAATTTTTGTAATTTTCTAATGTTTTTAGAATGTTTGTAATATTGTGTATAAAATAAAATTAAAAAAATATGTGTTGACGTTTTGATGAGCCAAGGATAGCGTGTTGTCCGACCTCTGTTACATACAATGCTTTCTAGCTCCATGAAAATAGATTTATTCAAAAGTCAGTAGTAAGTTTGAAATAAACCCCATGAGATCGGGTAAGAGACAACCAGCAATAACGCCAAGCCATGAGGTAAAGAGAAACGGAAAATACAAGAGTTGATTACTAATTAATGAAGAAGACATAGCACATCATCAACAAGCTAGCGAGCCCTAAATCCCTGAAAATACAAGCTGAGTTTATTAATGGATGGACATAGCAAGTGGGTCAATTAATAAATTAATTGATGGTGGGCATAGCAGAGCATTTATTAAAGTATTGGCAATGATTCTACTCAAATAAGTAATTTCAGTAGCGTAGGTGACAGTTAGGATCGGTACTCGTAACTTGAGCACCCATTGCATCGGCGTCAACTAATAAATTAAAACATGTAATTTTCTTAGCGTAGGTAACAGTTAGGATCGGTACTGGTAAGGAGAGATTACAAAATTTTTATTTAAAAAAAAAATTATAACTTCATGAAAATAGATTTATTTAGAAGCCACTAATAAGTTTAAAACGAGTTAAAAACAACCAGCAATAACGTCGACGCCATGAGGTAAAGAGAAACGAAAAATACAAGAGATTACTAATTAATGAAGAATACATAACACATCATCAGCATTCTATAATTCTTCTTGGATTTACACATGATCTTCTGGTAGATGAACCTTGACTCTTCCTTTTAAATCTACTATTCTTGGTTTGTGTAGCTAGAGCCTAATATTCATTGTCATTTAGCTTCTCTTATATGTATATTATCCTTCCTTTTTCTTGTACACATTATTTCCATAGTTTGTTAAATTTGGTTAGCTTTTTCCTAGCACATATTCCTCTAATGAAGGAATCCCATTATCTAGGGAGACCATTCAGAGTGGTTATTGCCACTTCTCCTTCAACCATATCACCAATGGCTTCCAACTGTTCTTTGATATGAGATACTCTAGAGATATATGATTGTATGATTTCTGTACTTTTTATATTCACACCCGTGAGTTGGATATTTCTCAAGTTCATTCTTCTGTTGATATTCTTACCTTCAAACATATTACTTAGTGAATCAAACATTTCTTTACGACTGTTCTTTGAAGATACATGGGAGATCAACTGATCCTTGATAGAGTTAGCTATGATCCATTTCACTTTGATCATATCCTTTTTGTGTTTGGAATTTTCCTCTTCTCTTTCTGGTTCCTTGACATATTCCTTGATAAAACCATCTAGGTCATGTTCTTCAAGGATGAGCATGATTATGTTCTTCCATGCTTTGAAATTATCTTCTCCCTCAAGCTTTTCATCAATCTTGGTACTATTTTTCATATTTAAAGAAGGATAACCTTAAATGGAAATATAGGAGACAATACTTACGAGTTTAAGGACCTTTTATTGAAGCATCTTCACAATGACCTAGGGTTTCATTAGGAAACCCTAATTTTCCAACTCTGATCACTTGTGGATGTGACAGGAGGAAAATATGTGCCTCCCCAAGGTGAGTTAGACATTATCTTGCGTTTCTGGAATATGAGGATAGAATCTTGAAAAATATGATTCCTTAGTTTCTCATGGCAGGAGTGTTAGGTCAAAAAGTGAAAATCCTGCTTTGACAGAAAAATGCGCCCTCCGAGGGTGAGTTGAGTGGACCTCCATTTTTAATTGATATGTGGAGGGAGGTATCCAGAATAGTAAACCCTAGCTTTTCAAATTGTCGGATGAGTTGTTACACAATGCTTTCTTTAAGGTTATCTCTAATACAATGTTAATATTTTAAAATTTGTTATACAAAAAAAAGGATCTCTAAAAGAATAACAAGAAAAACAGAACAAAAGAGAACACAAATATTTATCCTAGGAAACTCTTAGTAGGGAAAAACAAAACAAAACTTCCTCTATATAGACTTCACCCAAGAATAGTGTAATACCCAATAACAAGATTAGATTGCTTGCTCCTCGCCATATGGACTGTCTCTTCTCTTTCTAGCACAAATTCTTGAGTGTTCTACTTGTCCAAATGAGGGAGGCACCTCTCCTATTTATACAAATCATTTGAGAGGCCTAATAACCCAAATGGATAGACTTCTCCTTGCTTCCAAGATCGAATTGCCTTGAAAGAATCAAAAATACATTTTAATAATACTTAGTGGGTACTACTGACCTGCCTTACAACATAGGATTTACCTCATGAAAAATTACATCAATGACATCCCTAACTGAAGGAACAACATATCTGAAAGGGGTAATAACAATAATAATACAAAATATAATAACTTCTATAGTTAAATTTCTTTAACATAAATGGCATGTTGAAATAGTTTCCTCATTATGCATTGTTTACACCGAGTGTACGACAATATCTCATACATCATATGGTTCTGGTGCACAAGATTTGGACTATCCTGGGAATCACCAATAGGAAAGTATTGCCCCATGTCATCTGCTTGTAGTAACTTCAAGTTTTGAAAACACTAAAAATATTAACAATCTATATATGTGTATAGTAAGAAAATAAAATTTCAAAGAATACTATTGTTTACATTTTACTTACCTATGTAAAATAACCAATAAATATATCATCTGTATAGACATGACCAAAGCATGGATGGCCACATGATTTGCATGGGTGGGGATCTTAACTTGGGTCATGATATGTGGGTCTAGTCCCACTACTAGATGCTCCTCCGAAATTGGAAGGTGGTTGCTCTACGTGGGCCTATCCCACCAATAGATGGTGTCTTTAATGAACCTGTTGAGGCCTGGAAATTTGCAGGCGGCAACAGTAAGGGATTCTCCCCAATCAACGTTTCCAACTAGCCCGTTGACTGTTTGGTATAGGGAATCCGTCCGGTTTTACGGTCCGGCTACCGTAGGTCAAAGTAACAAACAAGGGTTTTACCGGTTGCGGCCCGGTCCACCAGAATTTGTATTTTTTTACTTAAGAATGAAATGCAGATATCTAACTGAATGTAGGGTGGTGAAGGATGCAAGGAGTATTCACAAAGTGATGCGCAGGTTCTTACCTCTCGTCTTAGGCTCACCATGCATCTGAAACACTCATGCAGAAATGAAATGACTAACTATCTATATGCCTACCTATCTAATATACTTATCCTATCCCCGAGGAGCCAACTTGTAATTAACATATATGAGTAATGTGGATGTGCACGCGTAATAAAAGCAATTACAGATAGCTGACATTATCTTTTACACACATGAACAGCGAAAGATATTTCACAACCAGATAGCTAATTGCTTATGGCAAGCATACATTACTCATGGTAGAGATTTCACAAAATAAATTAGAAATCATTAAACAAAGACATAGGTCATGAAGTTAGAATGATCTCACGATTCATGGATATAATGCTGAAAAACCAAAGTAGTTCATCTTTCGATTATCCATGTAAAAACATTTGAAATCCCACCGATCTTCTTTCAACAGGAAAACTGTAACTTTTATTGCAAAAGGAAGTAGTTCTTCTTACAACAAATTTCCAGTCTTACTGGGGAAAAAAGCCCTTTCTCTTCTCTACGTTTCCTACTTTTATACAAAAAGCAAAAATTGGTTGGGCTGCCCAAAGTGACCTTTGGGATTCCCAACCCTTTTGTCTTCCCAACGTTTCATTTTTCCCAAAAAACCTTTTACAAACTATTAAATTACAGAAAAGTTGATCGGTCCTTTTGAGAGGAGGGTCCCACTTGGTTCTCCAAGAATTTTCTCCACGTTGCTGCCTCAACAGCGAGTCCTTCAAACGAGTTGGGCTCTAAAAACTGAATGTTTAGCTTGAACTTTTCATCCTGGTTTCTAATGGCCTCTACCCTAGCTGTGTTCAATCGCACTTGTTCTTCTAAGAGCTGCACACTGACGGCTGTGTGGCCTATTTCATTTTTCAGGATTTGGTCATCAATAGATTTGATGCGTTGTACTCTGGCTTCTTCATCTTGCTGTCCTTTCTGCAACATTTCTACAAATGCATCATGATCAGGGAACTCATATAGCCTTTGCTCGGCTTCTACCTGACATCGGTTGTAGGTAACCAGGGCTCTCCTGAAGAATTCTGTGCAGACTCCGTTGGTCTTCTTGACTGTTTTCTGGAAGTCTTCCGCAGTATTGATGGCGAATTCTATCAGATCGTGGTCCCGTTTAAGGGCTTGTTTATCCTTGGATGGTAGTTCAGCTGGGGCTTCCTCATCGTTCTCCGCCCTAGCTATCCTTGTATTCAGTACTTCGAGGATGTCTTGAGACCTATGAACAAAATAAGAAGCGGTTTCCAAGATTTCTTACAGTCGGCCATCAATCTGGAGGACCTGGCATCTTTCTTCTTCTAGCGCAGTTTGCAGGTGTAGCACTTTAGCTTTTTGGGCCAGGATATGTTCTTTAACCAGCTGTAGATCGACCTGCTGTTCTTTTGCTATCTCCAGCTCAGCAGTCAGAGAAGCCATCCTCGCTTGCAGTTCCTGGGTGTATGAGGTATTGGACTCATAAATGACAGTCTACTGTGCCTCCAGCTCTTCCACTTTTTCCCTCAACTGCTCCTTTTCATTCTTTAAGTCTTCAATTTCATGCTGTGCACTTTCCAGAGCCTCACGTGCTGCTTCCTTGGCCTGTGCTTCTACCTGGATGGCGTAGATTTCACTCTTTGTGGCATCCATTTCTCTTAGCACATGTTCATATTTTATCTTAAGTCTATTGCCTTCTTCCCTTTCTTTTCTCAGGGTGTCCTTAAGCTGAGAGGAGGTCTTCTTGGATGACTCTATTTCAATCATCATTATGTCTATATTATCCTTTGAAGCATGTATTGCTGCAGTCCCGGCCCTTATAGTAAACCTTGGATCTACATCTGTCCCTACCATCATGACCTTATCTGTTATCATTTTGCTGGCCATTCCTTCTACCTCTACCTTTCTTTCTGTTCTCATCATTATCCTTTTAGTAGCCCTGTCATAATATACGGTGCTGAAATCAGGGACTTCTTCCCCTTTTTTCTGTACGAAGGGTACTAGCTAAAGCATAGGGGTAGCAGCTATGATGGTAGTGGGCACTTGAGGGATCTGCACCTTGGGATTTTCCTCTCCCTGACTCTGCCCTGATGGTGTTTCGGGAGCTTGCTGTTGCGTCAACTTTATCTGTTCAGCCTCCTGCTTTCGCAGTTCTTCATCTAGCTTTTTCTAGGCTTCTTCGGCTGCTTGCCTAGCAGCTTCTTCTGTTTCTCTGGCTGCTTCATTGGCTCGTTCAGCTGCTTCCTGGGCAGCTTTCCTCTTTTCTTCTTCTCCCTTTCGCATCCATTCTGCAGCCTCATCTTCCAGCCTTTGAGCCTCCTCTCTTATCCTTTTGGATGCTTCTTCAGCCTTAGATTGCTCAGCTTTATCCTGTTCAGATCCTTTTCCACCCTTGGTGGGGTTTTTCGGTTTGAATCTCCTGCTGAGTAATATCATGTTTGGGGCATTCCTGTAAATAGATTCGTCTTTATCGAAATGATGGTTGTATTCAAAGAACACCTTGTGCTTCTTGCAGTGCTTAGCCACTCTACCATGAGTGTCATTTCGTCTGAAAGTCATCTCGCCAAAGTGGAACTTCCCTAGTTCCTCTATAAATTCTGCCACTTGCTTCACATTGGCGAAACTGCAGCTGCCTAGCTTAAATGGTAGAGGTGGATAAGCAGTATTCTTTTTCTTGGAACAAGAAGTGACCAACTCCGTCAATAAACACTTGTCTAACTACCTCTTTGTGGACTATATAATCCGTTGCATACTTGGGCAGCAGATAAGGTGTTTTTGATCCACCAAGCATTCTAAGATACATCCCGTTTTCTATCAAGAAATAATCACCATACTCCTTTATTACCTGCATAGCCTCTTCAGACATGCAGTTACATTCCTTTCAGAAGATAAGCGTGTGCAGAGGCATAGTAAAATGCTCACATATTTCTCGGTAATAGCTATGGTACTGATGAGCCCCCAGTAGTTTGTAGGCTACATATACGGGCATTCTTTCCCTATCCCAAACACATTTGAGCCCGGGGAAAGGCTGGTGGCATAGTATGCAGTCTATCAGAATGGAACTCATGTAGAACTCAGATTTTTTCCGGGATTCTCCTCCTCCCAGGGCTGCAGCTACACAAGAAGAGAGACTACTTGATACTAGGCTGGCCCAGTTGAAGATTGTTCCTTCTGTGGCCACATGAAACATAAGAGGTATCCACTCCAATTTGAAGAGTCTACCATTGGCTCTTCCAAAGATCCGGTTTAGCATCAAGGCTATAAACCTGTAAGGAGCTCTAAAGCTCGCTATGTCATAGTCCTCCATTGCTCTGTGTCTATAAAGCTTTCCTGGTAAGAGCATTCTTCTCAGGGTTTCCACTAAATCCATCCTGAGGTTATCTAACCAATCGTTTGACAGGAAGACTTGGGGCTCTTGCAGGTGGTAAGCCAATGCCACATATCCAGGGCTAAATGCAGCATAGCCCTGACCTTCCACATTTCCCATCAGCATTGTGTTGTTATTTGTGTGTGGTAGAATCCATCTCATCACATCAGAGCAAGGGAACAGCTCTGGTCTGGTAGCCACCTTCATGATGGCAGATTTTTCAATGTTGGCGCAAATAGGTTCTTGCTCAAGACCTGTGTCTGGGACTTCCCTACGGGAAATCAGTCTGTATATCTCACCCCATTTGTACTCAGGCTCAATCCCAGAGATACATTGGGTATCCTCATATATATACTCCCTCTGTGGGACGACCTCTATTGCTGTTTGTTCTTCGACCGTAGGGGCCTTCCTTTTCTGCCTCTTGGACATTGTAAATTCTTCCTGCAATGTAAAAACATTATGACATTTAAGAAGTTTGAATTTGTGAACATTGTGCAGCAATATATCCTTTCTCAAGTGTATCATAATTGCGACCAGTCCATGAAATCAAATCATAAGTCTCTCATACTGAACAATCAAACTAGCATGCAGTACTGTGCAATGTGCCATTATCTTATGCATAGTATGGTAATGTTCAATGCAACAAATACATATATTATTCAACCTTATAATGCCTTGAGACTATGGGTGCACTATCTTATCATCCGATCTATATGAGCAAGCCTATCAATCATACTTATGCCAGGATTAAACCTACACTATTATGTGACCTGCCACTTCCTCATGATAGCAATACATTGAAGCAAAAACATTGTAAATTATATGCAGGTGCAGTATTCAATTATCATTCTATTGCCTAGCAAACACAGAGAAGGATTAAAAGCGTCAATCTCATGCCAATCAACACTTTAGCCATAAAACCCAATCAGACGCATCACAAAAGAAACGCATGCGACTTGTAGCGGAGAAGTTACATTAATCTGACAATAGATTTCGCCCTCCCCAGGGAGGCGTAACCACTTTTCTGCACAGGGTATCCTCATCAAAACATGACCAACACGCTATCCTCAACAAACGCAGCGTAATCAGCGACACACCCCTTCTACCCCACTAGGGTTTTAGGTGACCAAAAATCAAAAGGGTCGGAAAGGATGGCGCAAACAACACAGGCTAGGCTCGACTGTGAAAACTCTTCAAAACTCTATTCCTCCCAGTCAACTGTAGGTCCGACCTTCTGCCTCATCGAGGCTGCGAAAACGCGCCAGCGGAATGGCTAGAGTCCACAGGTTGGGCATGCACCACGAAAATCAATAAACTACCAAACCCCCCACAGCAACGCCCAAAATCTGACCACTCCTTGCCTATCATGGCCGCGCAGCAAGGCTTGGCACAGATGGCGTAACGGCCGTCTGCGCCTAACCCCTTCAACCCTTGTGCGCGCGAGGCAGTGACTAAAGGAGGAAAGAAAACGGCTTAAATGGTCAAAAACGCCCCCTTTACCCAAGGTTAAGATAAAACCCACTGGCACAAGCTTAAATCCTAGCTGGACAAGGGAAAACGCCGAGGACCCCAAAATATGGGAGAAAACCAATAACCGTTCAAACATGATGGGAAAAGACGGAATAAACCTACCTGGCAATCCGGCGAACGACTGAGTCGATGGCGGTTGGAATACTTCTTCCACCTGGAAGCTGGTACAACGACAGCTAGATCCTCTCTCCCTTCGAAGCCCGACAACTCAACGCTAAGCTCACCACGACAGTGCTCGATAATCAAAACAAACAATACAAAAACCCATACCGTCGCACCGTATAAATATAAAAAATGCCACACGTGTGAGAGCATTTAAATCGGGCGTGAAACGAAAGTTGCGTCGGGCGACTAGAGCTTCAGTCCCTCCGCAACGACGGATGGTCCACAATACTAACTCGCCCGCACGGCTAAAATAGAACGCGTGAACTACAATCGGGCGCCGGCGGGTACCTTGATCAGATGACTAAGAATCCGAACTCCTCCGCAACAGCGGGCCCTCCGACTCGGAGCCCTATCAACTCGACACCTTCCGCAACGGCGGATCCTCAGAGCATGATGCCGCCCGCAACGGAGGAGGAAATGATGGCCAAGCGTTCCAATACGAAGCTAAAACACACATCGGGGCGCAAAAGAAAAACTAAGTCCAAAGTGATCCGCAACGACGGACGCCCGAAAAGGAGATTTGTCTGCAGCATCGGACGAAGAAGACTTCAAACCCATCCGATAGAGAATAAAAAACCACCCGATGAAGAATCACAACTCGCGCGCAATGGTCGGAGAGAAAAGGAAAGCTTAAACCCAGAAAAGGCTCGCAACGGTCGACGCGAAAAAGACAATCAAGATCTGAAAATCACCCGCAACGGTGGGACAGTCAAACAAATTAACTCTCGATACAGGAAGGTTTTAAAAGATATGCAAAACGACGATGAACTCAATTAAAGATGGGATTCTTAAAAGCATTGAAATGAGAAAAAATCAATCGATTGACAACAATCCCAAGTGCTGGAAGAAGCTTCAGCAAATCATAGAACAAAAATCAATAGGCTGAAATCAAGGAACAAAACGACTAATTCAAAGTAAAGGAGGGCCCCAAAATTTTAGAATTTTGGGAAAACTGTTGCAGCTGCAACAGAACCTACTTTGTATGTACCCTGAATATTAGTGTTGTGGTGAACAACTTCTTTTGCCAACTATACAACTGACTCGTGTGTTTGTGGGACCAGCTGATGTGTAGGTGACACATCTGGCATGGGTAGCCTCCTACAAGGTACATGTGTTGGGAGATCAAGATCTATGTTCTTCGCATTGGGACATTGTTAAGGAATCCCAATTCCAATTACCTGGTACTCCAATATATCAAAATAATTAATGTGCTTCCCCAAAACAAATTTTGCGTACATCTTTATAAGAAATTATAATGGCATTTCTCGATTGTTTTGCGGTGGTACATCAAAGGCCATGTACAATTTATCCATCCAATTATCTATGAATGGTTGATATGTAAACCACTAAATAGAAATATACTTTTTTTCCTAACTCCGACATTGCATTGTTATATCGATCTCTAAAAAGTGCAACGATGTATTGTTTTGTTTTCTTCAATTATTGACTTGCTAAGGCCATCTACATATTGTATCCTATTTCTCTCTATATGTGGCGATGTCCTCTAGAACACCATATTACACATTAAAGGTCTTAATCATTCTATCCAAATTAGATGCAAGCAAACGATGTCTACCGTCAAGAATAGTAATTGGGACTGTAATCTGTGAAAGCCTTTGTATTTCTCTTTGTATGTGTGATTGTGCATCCATGCTTGGCACTACAATAAAATAAATAAATAAATAAACAAATTGTTAGAAACCTATAAATTCTATAATGCCATCTCTTGAAAATGAAAAACGTGAACATATTGTGCAAGAACGTTTCCATTAGAAACATAAATATCATCTCATCATACTATAATAACAAAAAGCTTCATGGAGGTGTATGGTATATATTTGTAGGGAGTAGTTGTTTGGGGTTATAGTATCTAAGTATTTTTTTGAGTAAAATACTCAAAAGGCTAGTGGTTAGATATGTTGAGGTTTTTTTTGTTTGTTGATAAGTTATGTATTTAATTATGTAGGTTTTATAGTGTTAAATGTTAGAGGTTAAATGTGTTATAAGGATGGTGAGTGACATTTTATAAAGTTAGGATGATTGGGATTTAGGGACATTTTTTAAAGGGGTACAGGGTTTAAAATATATATGGTGAGGGAAGATATAGGTTTTAATTTATCATTCATTAATCAAATGTGCATGAGGAAAACATAGAACATAGATTCATAAGCAAGATACAGGTATGGGATTGGGGGGAAATGGAATCAAGCCTGCATCAACTAGAGCCTTGCAACTAACTGCATGTTTGAGTCTCGGCAACCTCCCTTTTAAATTGAACCAGAACACCAAAAGAAGTTTGTAAATGGATATACTAAAATTTGTTGTGTTTTGTACCAATCCATGATTCGATGAATCGATAATCATGGGTAGGAAATTTAAGTTATTTAATGAAAATAATAAATGTATCACCTCCATATCAAAATTGTTTTCCATGTTGATTCAAGCCACTACCCTCCTTATTGTCTTAGGAAAAGGAACGAGAATGAGGAAGAATATGTAAACATATGACTTCTCCTTCAAAGAATTCCTAGGATTCAGGAGAATATAACAGCTATCCAATGTGTCAAACCTTAGTTGATAGTGTCAATTAAAGACTTATATAGTAAATTTAATATAGCAATCCTAATTCTAAAATTTTGAAGTATTTTTTTCACTGTTAATTTATCATTGATGAAGGTGGTATGATAGGAAGTCTTGTTTGATAGAACCAATTTGTTGAAAGAATGTAGTTTTTTTTAGTTACACACATATATAAGAATATTATATATTATAAATTTATTAATAATTTATTAATAAAATTTTGTTCTATTATGTTAGGAACACTAGGAATGTTACCAATACATATTTCCCAAACTAGGATGTAGAGCATAAACAAACATTTCATTTTTTCCTTCAAACAAATGTTTGCATATTTATAGTTATTTTCAAGACCAAAATATACTTTCCACCATCCATTAATCATTTTCTCAAATTTTTAGTTCTAGTCCATCTTAAACTGGAAACTACCAAGCACCCAGATGGATCCAATTTCTTTAGGTGTAATTTTTTTATGTTACATTTTTTAAATGTTTAAAAACAATTACAGATCTAGATTTTTTATCCCTTGTTTTCCAAAAATAATTGAGATTATAGAATATAAATATATAAAAAAAAAGGCATGACATTTTAGTTTAGGAATTGACTTTTTAGTTTTTAGTTTAGGCCCACATGATTTTTTTTATGTTTTATATTATGTTAGGAATGTTAGGATTGTTAGGAACACATCTCCCCCATACTGGGTTGTAGCACTTGCCTACTCTAGTCAAATTAGTTCCAACACATACTTCTAGGAAGCATGGCTCTTACATGCTAATCTAAATGTCAAAAATGGTAGGGCAATGGAGAAAATATTACTTAAATCCTATATTACAATTACTTTTTCAACCAATCTTCAATATTCATAAACTTGGTAATTACACTCTAATACAACCTTAACACATCAAATCTCAGTTCAAAATGACCTTTCACTCTTTTCATATATCCCAAAGGTTATATCTAGGCATTGTGTGGAAACATTCATAAAAAAAACAAAGCAACATAAGAGATTGGTTTTATTGTAAGAGAGGAGGGATGTCCTTAAGTTACAAAAAAAGAAAAAAACTGTCTTTCATAAAGTAATAACTTATAAAAAATAATTTAAAAAATCCATGATCTATAAAAATAAAATTAAAACTTAACCCAATCTATAAGCAAGAGAAGGATTAAATTTTTGAGTTTAAGATTAAAAATAAATATAACTTTTATTAAGAGAGATCTATTTTAAAACAGATCTACTAAACCCCTAGAGGGATCAAATCTCTTCTAAGAGCAAACAACTTGTTTATATATATATATATATATATATATATATATAGATCCTTCTAAATGTTTTAAGTCTAATACTTTAGAAACAAGTTCAACCATCATAAGTAAATAACTTAAAGTGCACGAAATAAGATTATGACTTTCTTTACACTTATTCAAATCCCAAATAAATTGATAGAAAAAACTTCAATATTAATAATTAAAAATAACCATATTTATCTATTGAAAATAACAATCTTCATATTAATATTAATGTATTGGAAAAAACAATATCTACTATACCAAGGAAAAATATTTTTGCTTACATCAAATTATAACCGGATAATAAATGCGATAACCGGAGATAGCACATCATCATGAACAAGAGCTACATACTTATTGATGGACATAGCACATCATCATCAACAAGCTAGCGAGCCCTAAATTCCTGAAAATACAAGCTGAGTTTATTAATTGATAGGCATAGCAACTAACGCCAACGCCATGAGGTAAAGAGAAACGGAAAATACAAGAAATTACTAATTTACGAAGAAGACATAGCACAGGATCAACATGCTAGCGAGCGCTAAATTCCTGAAAATACAAGCTGAAGCTGACTTTATTAATGGATGGCATAACAACTGCGTCGATTAATAAATTAATTGATGGGCATAGCAGAGCATTTATTAAAGTATTGGCAATGATTCTAAACAAAGTAGTAATTTTCGTAGCGTAGGTAGCAGTTAGGATCGGTACTCGTAACTTGAGCACCGATGACGTAGCCGCATAGCTGGAAGATGTTGTTCGCAATGCCAGTAAGGCAGGAGACGCAATAATCGTTATTGGGTGCATAATCGCACGTTGAAATCCCGAAGGCCGAACCTTGTGCATACGTACCTTGTGCATGCGGTCCTGGAACCTCTTTCAGTTGAGCGTGATCTTCCTCCAAAAGTGAGAGCAGCCCCTCGACAGTAGCAATGAAAGGATCTCCACTTGAGATTGTCTGCGGGTTACAAAGCTGAGTAAAGTCTGCCGCACTGTTTGTGACCGCCACGTCCATTAGTATTATTACCGCTAATGCAACGCCAAAAGATCTGATCATCGCCATGCCTGCCTCAAATCTCTCTTCTTCAAATCCCAAATCCCAAATGTTATTACAATACCCGATGATGCTATGCTGGGCGTTTTATAGGATAACTGAAAATCTTTGATTGGGCTACGTCTTTTTCAACAGAAAACCTTTCATTGAATTATTGGGCTACGTCTTTTGAATTATTTTTCTATCTAATTATTGGTCTACGTCTTTTGAATTATTTTTCTATCTAATTATTGGGCTACGTCCGGGCAATGCCTTTTGAATTAGGGTTTACTTTTCAAATGCATAGCGAGACATGTATCTGGGTTTATTTTGAAAATAAATTTTAATGAAGCATAATACCTTACAGATACCTCTAAAAATTAATTTAATTTACTTTTTATTAAATTGTTTTTAAATTAAATATATTATTATTAAGAAAGTAATAAAAAAATATTATTAAGAAATGGAGATGTCTAAATGTTTGACTATTTAGATAGCCCTTTCCATTTTATATGTATTTCCATTTTGCTACCATTAAAAACTAATTTAATTTTTTTTTTCATTAAATTATTTTAAAATTAGATATATTATTATTAAGAAAGTAATAAAAAAATATTATTAAGAAATGGAGATGCCTAATGGTCCCTTCCATTTTATATCTAATTTTATAGGATAACCAATAATCTTAAATTGAGTGGCCAATTTTTATAAGATAACCAATGATCTTAAATTGGGTGGTTAAGTGAAGGACCATTTTTATAGGATAAAAAATGATCTTATAAACTTGGGCTACGTGAATGACCATATTTATAGGATAAAAAATGGGAGTTGTCAACCCAGGAGACTTTTTGACTTGTAAGCTTGATTTTCTGTCGAAGTGAATTTAATCCACAAAATTTGTAATTTCTATCAAAAATGAATTAGGTGACAGAAAAACCTCGAACACCCACACTAATGTTTTTTGGGAAATTCTGTGAAAATTCAATAATAAAAAACCAATAAAAACCAACAGAAAACAGAGGTCAAAAAGTCCCAGGCAACGTGAAAGAAATGCTTAGGCTACGTGAAGGACCATTTTGTTAGCCAAAACCAAGCCGACTAAACTTGAGTTTACCTCTAAGTCAATATTAAAATTAATTTTCACTTTTTCATGCAGACCCCTTTTTCCTTTTTCACTTGTCGGGTGAAACTTGTCTATCTCCCTCCTGACTAGACAAGTCTATCAACTTTGGTTGGCCTTTCCACTCGGTTCTACCGACTTATTTTACCTCGACCTCTTGTCACTTCTAAGTCGGCTGGTCGAAATCTACAGAGTATTTTTCTTAGTCTAAGAGACTTAAGAAATTAGAAATTCTTTTCACGTGTGAGTAAGATGAAGTAAAATGGACACATTAACAAATCCAAAGAACATATAAAACATATGCCCAAATATGTAGGAAGACTTGATTCGACCAATGTGCCGTGAAACCTGGAACTTTCATGCAGTGAGAAATTTAAGGGTTCTTTGATCTTTCACTTAACAGTAATTGTAAAAGACATTTACATAAGTAAATCTGGAAATATTGTGCATCCAAATAAACATGCATTCAATCATAAACTATTTCATATATATAACTATGCGGAAATAACAAAGGTGTTACAAACTTGTGCCTGTCCAAACTTTTCAGTCTAGACTTGTCCTTTTACAGAGCTTCGGCTCTTCCACTGAGTCACTTACACAGAGCTTCGGCTCTTCGACTGAATCACTTACACAGAAGCTTGAGCTTCAACTTCTTTTTCTCATCGTAAGTTCCTCTACCTCTCTATTATGTCTGTAAACTGATTTACAAATTTCATCTTCTATTTATAGGCAACCTGAAAATTGCTTCTACATGGGTCAACTGACTCACCATTAAAGACTATAATAACTATCTACCTAACAACTTAGCTTCAGAAATAAATTCAAGTGGTTTACATTGCCTAATCATGGACTCTTCCCTCTTGTCAGACTGACTGACAAGATCTTGATTGATACAGACTCTGACAGAGTCGGATGAGAGTCAGGTACGGATCTACGAGTGATTACTTTTTCCAACACTCCCCCTTAATTATGAGCAGATGGGTATTTTTTAAAACAAAATTTACAAAATGTTTCAATGCTTAGACATGCTCTGTTTATGACAGAGTTCACTGTGGAGAACTTGTCATTCCAAGATAACTATGCAGATACTGGAAAGTATCCTTTCCCAATGGTTTTGTAAAGATGTCTGGAAGTTGATCTTCAGACCTGCAAAATTCCAAACAAATTTCTTTGTTGTTCACCAACTCTCTTATGAAATGAAACCTTGTGTCAATGCACTTGGTTCTCTTGTGAAACACATGATTCTTTGATAATGCTATGGCTGAATTGTTGTTGTAGAAGATGGTTGTCGGTTCTTGATGGTTCTATGACAAGTATTCTAAGACTCTTCTCATCCAGATAGCTTGACATGCAGCACTTGCCGCTGCAACATACTCTGCTTCAGTTGAAGACAAAGTTACTAATGGATGTTTCTTTGAAGCCCATGAAACAACACCTGTACCAAAATGAAATGTGTACCCAAATGTGCTTTTCCTATCATCTATGCTGCCTCCATTGTCACTGTTAGTGTAACCAATGAGTTTAACATTTTTTGAGGTTGAATACATAATGCCAAGGTCTTTTGTGCCACTTACATACCTCGGAATTCTTTTACCTGCTTGCCAATGTGAGTCTTTTGGTGACTCCATGAACCTTGAGATCAGACTTACTCCATACATAATGTCTGGTCTTGTCGCTGTCAGATACATAAGGCTGCCAACAAGCCTTTTGAACACCGTAGGATCGACAATTGATCCTTCATCATCCTTGCTCAATTTTAAACCTGTTATTACTGGTGTTGGAGCTGTATTGCGATTAGACATGTTAAATATTTTTAAAACTTCACTTGCATACTTTGTTTGTGATATAAAAATATCGCTTTTAGACTGCTGAACTTCAATGCCTAGAAAAAACTTCATAATCCCCAGACCAGTCATTTCAAATTCACTTTCCACGACTGCTTTAAAATATGCTATGCCAAAATCACCAGTAAATATTAAATCATCTACATACAAGCAGACAATTAACATCTTACCTTGCTCATTGAATTTGGTGTACAAATTCGGTTCACTCTCACTTCTGTGAATTCCATTTTCAGTGAGATAGGAATCAATTCGACTATACCAAGCTCTAGGATCTTGCTTCAAACCATATAATGCCTTTTTCAGCCTGTACACTTTATGCTCTTGACTTGGAACTTCATACCCTTGTGGTTGTTCCACATATACTTCCTCTTCTAGATAGCCATTTAAGAATGCCTACTTGACATCCATTTGATGAACATGCGATTTGTTTTGTGTAGCAATGGCCAAAACTATTCTGACTGTATCCATGCGTGCAATAGGTGCAAACGTTTAATTGAAGTTGATGCCGGGTTTCTGAGTGAACCCTCTTGCTACCATTCTTGCTTTGTGCTTTTTCACATTCCCATAATCATCTTACTTTGTCTTATAAATCCATTTGACACTAATTACATCTTTCTCTTTTGGTACATCAACCAATTCCCATGTCTAGTTTTTCTCAATGCATTCTATTTCTTCATCCATGGCTTGTGCCCATACTTCTTCTTCAACAACTTCTTCAAATGTTATTGGATCATATATAGGGGAAAATAATGAAAAGAGACAGAATGAATTTGGTGTACCAGCTTCATATATCTCTCGCAGACTTCTTGTCTGCACTGGTTCTATTGTTGTCGACCTTGACAAAATGCTTGATGGAGTCTGTTGTCCTCTTGGTGTACTTGTCGGTGTATCTTGAGCTGCTACTTGTGTCGATGGACCTTGTGCTGAACCATGTCCTGGTGTCATGGGAGTCGATGGTGCTACGATCGGTTGACTTACATGTGGTGTTTGAACCACTTCCTCTTCCATATCATCATTGTCGACATTTGACACAATGTTGACATTTATGTCAACAGTTCCATCCCATGATTCGTTCTTAACAAATTGAACATCTTGACTAATTATCACTTTCCTTGCGACAGGATCATACAACTTGTATGCTTTTGTGTCTTCTAAATAGCCGACAAAAATACATTTCTGTCCCTTCTTTTCTAGCTTCCTTCTCAGCTCATTTGGAACATGAGCATATGCAACACAACCAAAAACTTTTAAATGTGAAACACTATGATTCATACATGTCCATGCTTCTTTGGGAACTTTGTTCTTCACACTCTTTGTTGGACACTGGTTCATAATGTAAACAATAGTTGTGACTGTTTCACCCCAATACTCATTTGGAAAATGCTTGGCTACCAACATGATGCGTGCCATATCCATGATGGTTCTATTCTTTCTTTCGGCAATACCTTTTTGCTGAGATGTATACCGTGCAGTGAATTGCTTTTGTATGACATGGGTCTTGCAAAAATTCAGAAATTCATTTGAAACATATTCACCTCCTCTGTTGGTCCTTAAGATCTTGATGCGATGTCCACTCTGGTTCCACAACTCTTCACACAGTGCAATCTTTTTCCAGCTAGCATCCAATCTACGCATCTATGGTCTCTATGCAGCTCGGTAGAGGGAGTTCACTTGCAACAGCAATTCCATGTCTTCACATATTAGGATTTCCGTGAATATGTAGTGTTCATGCCAAATATTCAACACCATATGTTCCCACATGAAAATCTTATAAATGGTTGTAGGATCTTGTCCATTCTTAATGTCATACGGGGCACACAATTTATTTTATCAGTGATGAGAAGGAAGTGGGAAATGCATTGTGGTTACCAATAGTGACTTTGGATGGCTTGATGTCGAGCAAATCCCAGTCCTAGTCAATAATTAGATCTTCCACTATTTCTCTCATTGGATTATCTACCATAATGTCCTTCCAAATCTAGTTCAAAGTGGTTGATATCGAGCAAATCCCAGTCCTAGTCAATAATTAGATATTCCACTATTTCTCTCATTGGATTATCTCCCTTAATGTCCTTCCAAATCTAGTTCAAAGTGGTTTAAAAGATGGAAATGAAAACTTAGATCTTCCACTATTTCTCTCATTGGATTATCTACCTTAATGTCCTTCCAAATCTAGTTCAAAGTGGTTTAAAAGATGGAAATGAAAAATTGGGTGGCTTCATTCTACACTACTTACCCCAATGCTTGGACTAAGTAAAAGGATGGAAATGAAAATTTGGGTCTCTTGTGTGGAACTCTTCATTCTACATTACTTACCCTAGTGTGGTTAGACTAAGTAGGTCCTCATTGATAAAACAACTCCGAATTGCAATTGTGTTAACAAACTTTATTTCATAATACATATATATATATATAGTTGTTGTCACAAGACCTGTGAGGTGAAGCTTTAGAGGACCTGTGAGGTGAAGCTTTAGTTGGAAAGGAGCTGTGACAACTTGAATAGATTATACTAAGTTATATCTGATAATCCTATCAACTTTAAAGGATTTAGTCTAGGTGATTTGGTGAAAGTCATTGATCTCTCAAAGGAGGCTTAGGTTCCAATAAGTGGAGAAGTATATCATGTTAATGTCGTATGGGGTTTATAAGTTTATAAAAAAATTATAAATAAAACTAATTATAAATACCTCAAAAGATATTAACAATGAATGCCCTCTTTATCTTTTAATTTGTAGCATCTATTATGTTAATGTAATATGGAGTTTATAATTCTATATGAAAAAACAAAAAACTACTTATAAAGACCCAAAAAAATTTAACAATAAATAGTTGTCTTGAGCAGACCTGTAGCAGCGTTTGGAAATAGTAGTGATCCAACTTGAGGAAGCCATCAGCTATTAGAGTATGCATGTTAACAAGACATTAGCCAGCAGTGATCTCAAATTTTAGTGTTACTGTATGCATGTTAGAAGCTCTGTTCTTAGTTTCTATTTCCCTGGTATACCTGCTGTGTAGAAATAATAGATCAATGCTATGTGCAATGATGCTAAGAAGAAGCATAGGAAATAGATATTGCTACTAAGAATTCTCACAAGCATACACAGGAAAAATAGAGAGAAGAAAAGAGACTGAATCACATGAATGAAGAGATG
>LPNX010398806.1:76465-103742 GCA_001517045.1 Pseudotsuga menziesii
AAAGATCCTAGTTTCCTAGTTGACTAGCTTTTATCTTATCCATAGAAAAGGAAGAAAAAAAAGAAAAAGCAGAAAAAGCAGAAAAAAAGCAGAATCTGCTATAAGGTCCTGTATACTAATTCTAGATGAACCCAAAATCAGAAATAAATCATTCCTAGGATATGGATGGCATGCATTGACTTTAAGGTGCAAGTGGATGCAACTAATTAAGCTAGTGGGTGAATAATTAATCAAATAATGATTAATTATTTTATCCTAAGTTGTGAGTGGGTTTAATATATTCCAACACCGCCCTATAAGTCTGACTTTATGATGGTATGACAAAAAATATGGATGCATATAGGGCCCAACAACAAGGCTATGGTCACCCTTTAACAATTATTATGTCCAGAAAAGTGAGGAAAGAGGCAAAACCACATGGGGAAAATCCTCCCTCAAGATAGGACAAGGCACAAAATTTGAAATATGTCTTCAACATATCTTCATCTTCACTTTAATGAGCTGACTGAACTGCTTCTGGATGAAGGACTTGCTGAAGAAATCATGAACTCCATGATCATGCGCTGGAGTGTAGAACCTGCAAGAAGGAAGAGGAGAGACTCCTTGTATCTCATCAACTGATGAAGTAGGAGCATTATCTGAATGCTTCTTTCTGTTGTCAAACTCTAATCTGCAAACATAATCTGAAATGGAAAAGAGATCTGTGCATACTCCTTTCCAAAGAGTACAAAAAATAAGGCAATTTATTTCACACCCAATTCCCTGAATAGCTGCAAAATTGTGATGTGAATCACATGTCAGTATTCCAATTTGATGTAGCACCTGTATAGATCTGATATGAGGCTGATAAAACTCAGATATATCATAAATATTAACATATGGAACAGCAAGGACAAAGTCTTCAATGGCTCCATGAGGATATAGGGCTAGACTAGGAAAATTATGAGCAACTGGGAAAAACTGATAAGTGTAAAAATCTGAATGATGGATGGGCAGAATGAGATGTTCACAATCTTCAAGAAGGCTCTGAATATTGATGCCAAGAACAAAGAAGGATACTCTGAAGCACATGATATCAAGTAAGGTAAGTGGTATGACACAAATAAGGCTTGATGTGGCAAAGCAAACATCCTGGAAGTCACTGGGTTGCGCACCATCAATGAGAGAGGTAAGCAAGATGTGTGAAGGATTTGGCACATAGATCTCAGAATCTAAGATAGGAGACTAAGAGAACAATGAATGGGTTATAGGATCATAATCAATATCAGCAGCAGCTCCATATGTTACTTCTTTTTCATCAATAGTATCACAAGAAGAAAAATCACCTTCAAGAGACACAGAAAAAGATGGCTCTTCAATATTTGCTTCTTCATTGAAGGAGGAAGCATTCGAATGAAAGAGGGCAGCAGCAACATGAAATGTATGAGAAACTTCTTCATCATGATCAACTTCATCAGATAATGTAGAGGCCAAGAAATCTTGAGAAAGAGAACAAGAGGAGATGCTAGGTTCGCTCCATGCTTCATCTTCAATTTCCTGCAAACCAAAAGCTTTGTCCAAAATTTTCCAAAGCTCATATGGAAATTCAGCAGAATCTATGAGATGATATATATTTGGAGACATTCCCAAACACATCATTCCATAATCTCTATCACAATTATTTAGCCAATCAATCTTCTCTTCATAAGACTCAGGTTCACTCAATGCACCAATGGAGACATCAAAGAGACATTGCCTTTTCAAGTATGCACTCATATTTGGCTTCCAATCAGCATAGTTGAAATGAGATAGTAGAGGAACTTTTGAATCCATATTGAAGTTGTTGATATGCTCTAAGAGATACTCTCTGCAACCTGCAAAACAAACTAGGAGAAAATATTGTAAGCTAGGCAAGCTCTTCTTCAAAGAGGGATAGGAGACTGGAAGGGCTCCTTAACTCTGTATAACTTGATCAACCTTGTAGCTTTGATACCATGTAGAAATAATAGATAAATTCTATGTGCAATGATGCTAAGAAGAAGCACAGGAAATAGATCTTGCTACTAAGAATTCTAACAAGCATACACAGGAAAAATAGAGAGAAGAAAAGAGACTGAATCACATGAATGAAGAGATGAATATTGGTGTGTATCCTTCCATTGAATAATTATGAATAATAGTGTGCATAAATATATCTTCCCTCATAGGAAAGTCGAATTGTATGGAAACAACTCATAAAGCTCAAAAAGGATGACTTACCAAAATATAGCAAACCCTGATAGGTGGATAAAGCACTTGCTAAATCTATCAAGGACCTCACGAGTTGGCAAAAGCATGAGTGAGTTGTCAAGGAGATGGAAATAACATGCTAATCCTATAAAATGGATAAAAACTAATGGAGGATGGGTTGGAAAAAAAAGCTCCCAGTTTCCTAGTTGACTAGCTTTTATCTTATCCATAGAAAAGCAGGAAAAAGCAGAAAAAAAGAAGAATCTGCTATAAGGTCCTATATACTAATTCTAGATGAACCCAGAATTAGAAATAAATCATTCCTAGGATATGGATGGCATGCATTGAATTTAAGGTGCAAGTGGATGCAACTAATTAGCTAGTGGGTGAATAATTAATCAAATAATGATTAATTATTTTATCCTAAGTGGTGAGTGGGTTTAATATATTCCAACATGCTGAATACATTGTTGGCAGTCATTGAAGACACAAAATGTTGCACAGATTAATCCTATTTAGTAATGCAGCGGTTAAAAACTTACATTTTTTCATCACTAAAATGCAATCTCTGTAATTTTAGATCAAAAAGGTAAAAGGAAGCTACCATATTACAAGGATCAAATTAACAAGACATGTTTCAAACATTCACCTCTCATGGGCCATGTAACCTGCGGAAGCAATCTTTCAGAAGGATGAGATCAAGTGCAATTCCTTGGAAAATTTGGAGTGGATTCTACTGGCTAACTGCACCCATTTCATGGTAATATTCGTCTCAAGCAGAAGGGCATGCTTATCCCCACGCTAATCAGAAGCATTACCAAAAAATTAAGGCACATCAAATAGGATTTGAGCATGTCTTGCATCAACAAGCATGTATTATAGAAACCTATTAGACAATGAACAATGCGGCACAAAGAATAAATAATTGTCAAAAAGGATTCAACAAAAGCTCCAGCAGCCTCTAGTCAAACTAAATAAGAACCTACCTGAAAAGAAAATAATGAAATTTATTTATGTTTAACAAGTGTATTCTGGAGTCTAGTGGCACCTTATTGACATCTTGATTTGCTGAAAAGTGTTTATGGCTATGAATTTCTGAGAAGCATCATTTCAAACTAAGAGGAATTCACCCTGAAAGGATGATTAAGGACAAGGGTGAAAGCACCATTTATAAATTTCAAAACCAAAAAACCCAATCCCATATGGTGAAAAGTAGCTAGAATTATAGAATCCCATGCCGTGTGATCAGGGAACCTAGAAATCCTTTAGATATAATATACTGTTCTACATAATTCCGTTGCAGAAAAGTAGCTACTTTTGTTGGCAAGAAAGAACACAAAAGTATAAGAACTTTATCCATCATGCTTCAAGTGGTCCTATAATACTTACCTTAAACATCTCCTTTTGGTCTTCATTCACTAGCATATGAACAAGCCGTGCCACCAAATTCTGTTCTTCCTTAAAATTTTCCTCATCAAGCTATTTCAAGTTGTCTGCCAATGAAACCCATCTGGAGGGTTTGAAGTCTGTCTTGGGTTTTCTGGTTTCTGCACTGGGTTCGTATGGTGCTAACAAGCATGTTTCTGGAAAATTAATAGAGAAGCCTTGGTCAAACACTAGTTCTAAGGTGACAAAGTAACAATCTTAGATGCGAGGCAACTTATTGGACAGCCAGCTGTTGCACCTGTGACAGCAGACAAGTCTAATGTGAAGCCTCTTTCCAGGAATTCAGTTCAATTTGAACTAGTTCATCTTGTTTTCAACTCTACAAATGAGAACTATTTGGCTGTAGCTGGGTATGAGGAATGCCAAGTTCTCACTGTCAATTCTCGAGATGAAATAACAAACCGTCTTGCAATTGAGCTTTCTTTGCAAGGTGCTTACATTCGACAAATAGCCTGGCTTCCTGGTTCTCAGGTTCAACTCATGGTGGTGACCAACAAGTTTGTGAAGATTTATGACCTGTCCCAAGATAACATTAGCCCTATGCATTATTTTACGTTATTGGAAGATTCAATTATTGATGCAGTATTAGTACCCATCTTACGTGGTCGGCTAGTTCCTTTTGTACTATCACAACATGGCATGTTGTATAGGCAGCAAATAGAAGTAGAGGGTTATATTGGAGCTCAATTTTTGGCAAAGACTATCCATCTCCATGGTAGAGATGTGCATTCAAAAGGTATATTTATTACATATCAGACCACCAGCACTATCTCCGATGAGCAAAGCATGTTAATGACCATATGGTAAGAATAATCTGTAGGCTGCATTGCTCTTAATTAAACTCAAACTTGTGTATTCTAGGTATCGGTGGCATGCTAAATGTTGCCGGTTCTAACTTTCAACAAGGTATAAAACATTCATCCTCAATAGTACCATGGCAAAGCACATGTCAATGTGCATAAACTTATAACCAAAGAGCCTGGAAAGAACAAGCATATGCATAAAGCTCACCATGATACAATGAAGTACCTATAGATCTCTTATGGCCTTTTCACATGTGCAGAGGTATCCACAAAAGGAGAAGCCAAAAAAAATGAGCCAACAAGATCAAGCAGTGTGTCCTGGTGATGTAATAGCTTCCTATCATGTCTGCTTTCAGAGGATGCTACTAAATATAGTAGCAAGCTTTTATGGTAACCTGCTCATTTTGAATGGAAATGTTCATTATACTTCATGACTATGTTCTTTGCTCTACATTTCTCTTCATTAGGATTCATGATTCTAAACATAGAACCACTAAATATTTATGTCATTAAAAAAACTAGGTGAATGACAGAATCTCCTTGTCAGACATGCATGTAAAAAGGTTTTAGGCCAAGTAAAGAAACATTGTAGACTACAATGATCCCAAGCCAAAAGCGCTGGATATCGATTTTGTTGCAAGAAGCAAACATCAGACCTCAAAACAGACTTAAATTTATCTCACCACTAGTTGCAAATATCTCAGAACTGACTAAAAATTATCTTCCAACTACCCTTATAAATATAACTAATTTGAAAATCCACTGTTATATTGAACAATGAGATTTGGTGAATCTGTATCATATTTGTCTAGGGTGTTAATCCATAGTGACACTACAAAGAGAAGACATTAGAAAAAGAATAAACAATATGAAAAGCAATTTTCTTAATGATGTTTGAGACTTCGTTAGTATAGATGGCCATACCAAGACAAAATGCTGGAAATTTCCCTTGGAATTGCATCCTAGAAATCAGAAGAAAGCATCGAAGCAAGCTCTCACCAATATTTAGGGACAAGAATTAGAATGTGACTCCAAACTAGATGGGAATATCACTTGTATGAGCATACAAAATTGAAAAAACACCAGCTAATGAGGATGAGTTGAAAAAACTCAGTGCCATGAGAGAACAGTTGTCTTTTTGGCATAGATAAGCATAGGAACTATTTCCTCAATGGGAGAGAAGTTTAGTAAGTAGAAGCATATGGGCTGTTTGGGAAGGAGTATGTTGGAATCATGAAGTGCATTGAGAATGGTCATGTATGGGTTATGTTTTTTATTCAGAAGAGGGTTATATACGTGACAATGCTTCTCAGCTTACTTAGTATCCTATTAGGTAGTTGCAGTAAAGAAAAGTAGCATGCAATCAGGAGTAACTAATATGCCTTCCTCAAACATTTTGATTTGCACTGTGAAATGTAATTTGTTCTTGCGGATATATTTTCTTCTTGATCCTTTTCTTGTAGCATGTCTTAGCTGACGAGGATGTTTCCTTGCCATTCTAATCTCTACAGACAAAGACAAAAGAAAGTTGGATTGGAAAGAATTGACCACTGGCACATGTGCTTAGATAATATGAATTTCCCACCTATTTCTAGAAGTTTAAAATAAAATCTACAACCTACAAGCTACAAAATTACAAATGTATAGTCATTTAGCTAGTTTTAACACAAACCAGTTTATGATGAGATATGAAGTATAAAGTATCTTGTACTGAAGTAATAGTGGCTTTGTGTCTGTTGTTGAGCTAAGAGTATGTCTGAAGATTAATCTCTCAGTACCTGTCCTAGGCCCTCTTCATTTTCAGAATTTTGGGTTGTACTTCGGAACCAAAAGTCACAATGTGACATTGATCATCAAATGGTTACACATATTTTCCAGTTTTCCAAGGAAAGTTTCATATCTAGACATTGTAAAAACTGCATTATTGGAAAATAATTGGAGTCACTACTAGTTGGTTTTCTGTGGATCCCTGTATCTACAGTTGGCACAAATGAACAGTTTAAAAGAGATTGCATTTCAATGCGATGGCTATCAGAGATTTTAAATTTTGTACATAATCAAAATACAACATTTTTGCATTTCACTGTCTTTGCAACAACAATGATTTTCCTCTGACCCCAAGACCCTGAAATGTCCCACTTGGCTATGAGCTAACCTTTCTCTGACATTATGCTCACTAACTTGGTTCAGTACTTTCTACAAGTACTTTGGATGCTAATTAGATACCCACTGTTTGAAACTCAACTGAATCCATGACTGTCGGTGCACTAATAAGTGTGTATGGTTTTCTTTTTCATGATTTATTTGGGCTCATTTAATCATAGCATTTATTAGTTATCTCACATTCCATTCACATCATTGTATTAAACAAAAATAACATAGAAAAATGGTGAGAAAATTAATTCAAAATAATAGACGGATGATATTTATAATGAGAAGCACAAATACATGCCTGGAAAAGATTATTGGATGTTCTGAGTCCTGGAAATTTCCCATCTAATTAATTTCTTGCTGTTGCAGTCACTCCACATAATAGTGATAATGCCCAGAATGCATATGTTGCCTAGATTAACACCAATAATTGCAATACTGATAATTCCCAGTCACTCCACATTTATTACAGGAGCTTTCTTGAGCTCCAAACATGCTGGTTGATCCACAATTATTAGCAGAAGCTAGGATGCATCTTACAAACTCATCACCTCAAATGATCTCCAGAGTGAAAAAGATCTTTCATTTCTGCTTCAGGAGCATCCTGATTAATGTATCACCAAAGCCATAAATATCTCAAAAATAGTGCCCTTCAGTTAATCAGAATTATCAGATTTCTGTGTAGATTGGTATCCCTAAGTTTGGTCTTGCTCTTCTATGTTACTGTCAGAGGCATCTGACTCTTGACTTGGTGCATTCTAGATTTTCCCTTGATGTTTCAATCGTCCTTGAATTGTCGGTTAAGCTCTCAGGATAAAGCTCTCGTTAAAACTAACATTGTTGTATATATGTTTGCAGCCAACATATTTGATTTTTGCAATATATTGGTTGGCATTGAGTGCATCTGTGCAACAGACAAACTGAAGGTCCAAAATTTTAATTGACTTGCTGTTATGACAACATTCAATTTTCAGGAAATATAACAAATGTATACTTATCAAGAATCATAGATTTTAATCTCATTAGTTACCATTTAAAGACAAATCATTGACAAAGCATTCGACTTATACAACAGGGAAATGTGAATTTCTTGAGAAATATGTGTTGCAAAAATTGTTGACATTTGAATGAAACAGAGCTCACCTCTTTACGCTTTTCTCGCTTCCTTTTAACTTCATGGAAAGGATCTGCATTATAGACAAATACTAAATCTCAAATTTTAGAAAACAGATACAAGAAACAAAGGCGTTGATTAACAATTTCTTTGAGTAATAGACAAGAATAACTGGAAACAATGAAATTCACACCAAAAGGTCGAATTAAGAGTTACTATGCCTAATGAGGTCACATATAATTCAATAATTGATGTGCTTTGCATTGAAGGCCACCTCGTAGAATCTTTCAGGTTATTTGATGCTATGGAGAGAACAGGTGTTACTCCCACTGTTACCACTTACTTGAAACTCATATTGTTGTTTTAGCCAATGAAGGACTTCACTTGGATGGTGAACAACCAATAGATCTAGAAGAGTCTAATTTCTGGAAGAATGAAAGCAATGTGATATCTCTTGCACAACATTATGCAATAGCCCTCAGCAATGTAAGTTGTCCTCCAGTGGAACTTAACATCACACAATTGGTTTGCTGGTATTTGCTAATTTCAAGACAGATGTTGATTCTTTGGCACATGATTCTCCACTCTACAACCTTCCCATCCTGGTTGATGTTCAATATAAGAAATAAGTTAAAATAGATTACACAAGGAGGAGCTTTTCAGCTTCCCACAGGAAGAGGCTATTTAGAATCATGGGTATATCATGTGGTACAAAGTGTTATAAATGTGAATGAGGGAGTCACAGAAGAGCATGGAATGGCTGATCTCTTTCAACAACTGATTGACGTTAGTGGCGTTCATAACTGGGGTATTGTAGAACACAAAGTTCTTCAAGATCTGGGTTTAAATTGGTCTAATCTCTATTCGGTTGTTAGTCGCATTTTGGAAGTGTGGAAGAATAGGGAAGATTCCCAAGTGCATGAGCTTATACTTGAAAGATATTGTTTTGTACTTGGATGGATCACTCTATCAGATATTGATGTTAAGGAAGCTGGCGCTTTGCCATGGAGTCCTTAATTGGGCAGAGACAAGTTGTTTGAAATTGAATACTTCATAAGGTTTAGCAGAATTCTGTGCAATAATGTTCATTTTGGCCATATAGGGGAGCTATCACAGCTGGCAAATATCATTCTAGATATACTCTCTCAGCTTCAAACATTATACAAAGAGCATAGTGTGAAGGAAAGGGGTGGGTTATTCTTAAGGAATAGTGCATGGCTATCTTTAATTTTATCATTGCTCCAGGCAGGTCTATGGAAAGTGTCTCTGAGAAAGATCCCAGTTTCAAGAGAGGACACATTTTGGATAGAGCAGACATCTAAAGATACTTCATTACTCACACTTTGTGAGCAGTTAGTTTTTTGTGTATTGAAGGATGGGAAATCAATAATTTTGCTGAAAATATTGACATCCCTTTTGAGCATGCATGTCGGGGCACTACAATACCATCCCTAAGCTATAGGAAGTGTTTTGCATAAAATGCCATCTTGGGTCTCAACCCCCCAGGGCATGGTTAGCATGATGGAAAAATGAGAGGGGTATGGTCAGATATAGGTATATAGATAACAAATAGCTAGAGGATACATTGAAGCAAATCCTGGTTGGCTAGGATGTAGTCTACCTTACTAATTCCCCCAACATGAGGGAAACATGTGAAACTGTTGGAGTTAGGAAAGTAGGGGAGACTCCCCTACTTTCCATTAGAAGTCCTTGAGAAGGTTGACTTCCCCACTGTAGAGTATTGCATGATATCAGCATACAGGTCCTAGCACTCATCTCTGTTTGAATCTCTATGTGGAACAAACTCTGAAGATTTAGTTTTCAAAATAAGAAACCACAAAATAAATTCCCTGAGAGATGGGTTATATGTTGCTGACCCTGTCCCGCATGAATTTGGAAAATTCATTTGAGGTGACCACTATAGCTCTACCCTAAAGAAAATCCCGATAAATCCAAGCTACTCTTCCTAAGCCTTGAACACCTTCTAAGCTCAGTGGTTTATAATGCAATATTTGACAAATTTTAATCACCTGACACCGAGAGCATTCTGCATTGCATTCAAGGATCTTGTGTAGGCCTTCTCTAACATGCCACTGAGCTTAATGGCCTTCTGTCTATCAAAAGGAACTTGCAGTCTGCAAAAATGGGCCTCGAGTAAATCAAACAGACACTGCATTTACATTGTCATAATCTAAAATCCATTTGGGGTAGAGAAAATAGATATGCTCACGCATGTCCTTCTACAACCAGGTCTAATATGCGCCTCATGATTGAAAAACTCTGGGGTGCATTCGTGAGTTTAATATTCGAAATGCCAACCATTTGCCTTAATTCCATCCTTCAGCTTTGGAAATCTAAGGTGCATATCACACTTGGGTTGAGAATTCCAGATAACATCCTCGTGCCACACAACTTCAAGGTGCATATTAGACCCAGGTTTAGATGAAAACAATGCATTGATATGCACATACAAAGTGTTTATAGATCACGCCCACCCCAACCCCAACACCTCGCTTCTCTCAGTGCAGTAAGAAATAAGAAACCCACAAGCAATTCCAGGCAATGAACTCCGTATAGATCTATTGATATGTATTGAAAAATCTGAACAGAATATAAAAGCTAGTTGGGTATAAAACCTAGTTTGGCATTTATCAGAAGAGAACAAAGCTCCTATAAGGAAAGATTTAGAGATTCACTTGGTAGTGGCTAGCTCAAAACAGAGCACAGATTTGTAGACCTCTACCTGTGAACAAAAACAAGGAATCAAGGTCCCTTTTGTCTACTATATACAAAATACAGTGCAAAAATTAAAGTACTGCTATAAGCATGAGAGGATTCTTTGGATTGACATACCACACCAAATTTTGATGAATAAAAATGCACATTGCTTAGGTGCCTCAGCTCCTCAGCTTTTCTAATGGATGTTTTGTTCTCTGCAAGACCCAACTTCTTGCCCAAAGCTTCCATATCCATCCTTATCCTTCGTTGCTGTCCGCAATGTATTATTAAGGAACTTTGTTCTGAGGAGAAATACCACTTCTCTTCATGGGTCCATTTCTCATTGTTTGTATTAGTTTTCAGATACAAAATAAAAAAATGGGTAGTGGGTAACTATGGTGGGAAACCATTAATTTTGGATTGGATTCCCGTGATCACCATGGACCGATTCAATGATATTGGGGGTTTGTGATAAGGGTAGTTTGTGTCGTTTGTGAACTCGAAAGAGTATTTCCTTTTTATTAAATCGCAACTTAAGACGTGATTTTTTTCGTACTTATTCTTTATATTATATATTTAATGTCGTTGAATATGCGATGACGATTTTAAAGGAGGATGCTAGATCAATTCATATTAGTAAACTATTGCAATAAAAGTACTATCTGAGGTGATATATCCTTAGGGATCAATATTACATTGTATTTAAGCTAATTTATGCTCTCAATCCCAAATTAGTTACTACACATTTAGTATTAGGGTACAAATATGACCCTAATATGAACCAGATATATGATACTAAGCCCCATATTAGACAAATAAGGTGATAGGGAACATATCATCATCATCATAATCATCATCAATCTTGACTTAGTGAACAATGAAGGGAATTTGACACTTTACAAAATGATAAGAAACACTTTCTAAAATTGTATAAATGTGCCACCATAATTGTATTGATAAAGGAATTTAGACTAGAGACCTTGTATCAAATGTATTATAACGAGACCACGATAACATATTTAGTGGATATACATGGTATCTTCATGGAAAACACTATTAGTAACGTAAAATTGGACAATTGGACTAGTCATAGATTACTATATGACAAGTTGGGCCTATTATTTACAAAGGATGGAAATGAAGCAAATTAAACTTTGCATGACTTGAAGATCCCCATGGTAAAATAAAAAATGATGTAAAAGTCAACATACCAGAATTGCAGTTCATGCTAAATAAGAAAAAGATATATATATCCAGTCAAAAGGAAAAGAGAAGGGGAAAAACCATACTTGCCAACAAACATGATATGACCCTATTTGATGAAGATGAAGATGACCATGAAAATTGAAATTAAATGTTTATATTTCTTGACAACCCCTTGAAGGAGAGAAAAGAAAAATCATTTAAAGGATTTTGGAATCTCTTGATGATTTTAAGTGTATTGAATTGACCATGTTAAATAATTGACCAATTAAGTGTATTTATTTAAATAATTGACCAATTTGAGGCGCCGTCTCTTAAGCGACGCTTATGAGACTAGCCATCGCTTAAGCGATGCTTATGGCCACATTTACAAAAAAAAAATCTATCCTTGTGATTTTTGGTAAGTTTAAAAAAAGAAATACACGCGCCGTCATATTTTTTCGTCGGATTTTGGATCTAAATGTAGTAGTGTCATAATCAACTAACTCATAGGCTCCTTTCTCTAACACCTTATAAATAACGAAAGGTCCATACCACATGGACTCGAACTTACCCTTCCCTAGTTTGTCATATCTCTGGTCATAAGTCAATACTAGGTCACCCTCATTGAAAACACAAGGTTGGACATATTTATCATACCACGCCTTGACATGTTTCTTGTGTGCCTCATTAGCCAAGGCAACATCTCTGTGAGTCTCATCAAGGTTATTCAAGTACACGAATCTCTCTTCCTCTGTGGAAGTGTCTGGGAGAAGTTCGATGGCAAGTTCTAAATATGGAATCTGGCATTGGATCGGCAAGAAAGCTTCAAGTCCATAGACAAGATAGAATGGCGTGAAACCAGTAGTTGTTTTCACAGAAGTCTGATAAGCCCAAAGAGTGGAGAAAAGGATGAGGTGCCAATTGGATTTATGATCTCCAACCATCTGATGAATCATAGTTTTCAAAACCTTGTTAATGGCCTCTACCTGACCATTAGCTTGTGGATAATATGGCGTAGAGTTTTCATGACGAAAACCTAGCTTGGCACTTAATTCCTCCATCATTTGATTACGGAAACGAGATCCATGATCAGTGACGATGGACTGCAGAACTCCAAATCTAGCTATAATATGATTGAACAAGAAGAGAGCAACAATCTTACCATCTTTTGCATATGTAGGCATGGCCTCAGCCCATTTTGTGAAATAATCCATAGCTACGATGATGTAACCATGCCCCCTAACTGAGGTAGGCTTACAATGCATGAAGTCAATCCCCCATTTGGTGAACGGGCCAACGACAATGATGGGGTGAAGCAGAGCAGGGTGAGTGCGCTTTTTAGGATAAAAATGTTGACAAGGTGGGCATTTATGAATAGCCTCATGATAGTCTTTGAAGACAGAAGGCCAGGAATAGCCAGCGCTTAGGATTTGCTAGGTTGTATCCATCCCAGATAAATGACCACCATAGGCTCCAGAGTGGCAATCATTCAACATGTGTTCAGCCTCCTCATGGGTGAGGCATCGTCGGAGAATGGAGTCAATCCCACGTCTATACAAGGTATCATTCAAGATAAGTTAGTATTTTGCGTGGTGACGGATACGGTGACGATCATTGCGAGATAAATGCGGCTGAAAACATTGGTTCTAGAGATAAATCAACAAATATCCATACCATGGATTAGTAGTGCTAATCAGGAACAGGAATTCACCCAAAAATGAATCACTGGGCTCAGATTCTGTTGTACCACAAGGAAGACCACACATAAGCTCTGCAAAAGCCAAGGATTTCTTTGATGTGGCCTTGGAAAACTTGAGATCGAACTCCTGAAGGATGACGATCCAATGGGAGTACTTGTCTTTGAGTACCTGACGAGTCAGAATGTAGTACATCGGGTTTTGGTCTGCCAATATGGTGGTAGTGCGAAGCAGAATGTAGTGATGAAACTTTTGTACAGCAATGACTGTTTCCAACGCTAACTTCTCCACATGTAAATAACAGGTTTCAGAATCGATAAGGTTCTTACTGGCATAATAAATCACATGCTCCTAGCCGTGGAGATTGTACTGCACTAAAACCATGGCAATGGTAGTAGTGGAGGCAGCAATATACAAGAGAAATTCCTTTCAATAATCTGGGGGTGTATCATAGGTGAATGAGTCATAGCATGCTTAAGATTATCAAAGGCGCATTAGGCCTAGTCATGCCAGAAGAATGGAGTGTTCTTCTTGAGGAGACACATATAACTGTGTGTTTTCTCTACGAAATTGCACACGAAACGGCGGAGAAATTTTTCCTTCCCCTCCAAAATTTGGAGTTCAAGGAGGTTGGTTGAGGTTGGTAGATCAAGAATAGTGGCAATATTCAAACGATTGATCTAGATGCCATCTTTGGATACCACAAAGTGAAGCAGAAGTCCCGTCTCAATGCAAAAAACACACTTATGCAGATTGAGCCATATATTATAATGACGACATCTCAGGAATATGTCTCTAAGATGACTAGGGTGGTCCTCCCATTGCTATGAATGAGAAGGGAGGTCGTTAAGGTACGATTCAACAATATGTTTAATGTCATGAAATGCATAGGACATCGCACGCTGGAACGTGGCTCCATCATTTTTCAAGACGAAAGGTAACTTATTATATGAAAAGGTTCCCCATGGGAAAATTAATGCCATCTTATGCTGATCGGAGGGCAATATTTCAATCTAATTATAGCCAAATAAGCCATCCATGAATGAAAAGATGACACTTCCTGCACAGTTGTTGATAATCTGATCGATGTGCGAGGTAGGAAAGTTGTCCTTGGGACAAGCTTTATTTAAATCCCTAAAGTCGATGCAGAATCTAATGGTGCCCTGTTTTTTATTGACAGGGACAACGTTCAATACCCATTCCGTCAGAGGTACAGGATAAATAAAACCAGCTTTCATAAGTTTCTCAATCTCAGCTTTAATAGTTGCCGCCTTCCGAGGATGGACTTGCCTAAGTTTCTTCCTGATAGGTTTAGCCGTGGGATAAGTTTTAATCTCGTGGACCATAATGGAAGGGTCAATCCCCACCATCATTTCATAAGACCAAGCAAAAATATCATGGAATTCCTTAAAAAGTGCCTTATATGCTTCAGATTCATCTGTGGAGCATTTCTTCCCAACATGAATGTGCTCAATAACATCAGGCTTGGCTGATATGTCAATTGGGTTCTCCTGAGTAATGTTGCAAAGGTTTCCTTTAGAATCTATATCTTGCAACAATATAGGACTTTGCGGAACGTTGACAATATCAGTAGGAAACAAGCATGCAAAATCATGGCTAACCGAACTGGTATTGGGGAGGAACATGGATCTATGATGGTGATCCTCCCAAATGGGCTCATCTGAATTCATGATATCCATAATGGAATCGTCGGATGGAAAAGTCTCAAAGAGATAATCTAGAACCGGATGAGAAGGTTCTAACCAGTACGGTAAATTCTAAGGATCTGAAGCCACTAGATGAAGTTCATCAGTGTGATCATCAGAAAAAGTTTTAATGGTGTCATACATAGCTTCATGGGGACTCAACGAGGTGGACTCAACAAATTTTTTTCCCTTAGGCTCATAATCAAATGAGGTGATCATATGTACTATCACAGTATCCGTGCTAGGAGGAGTAGATGGAAAATCCCCATAAGGGATGAATCCTTCAGCATGCCTACCCCAATCAACTGGTAAGGAGGAGGGGACTGGACTAACATGGAGATGTTATTAGCTGTGGAGGTACTAACATCCGTCATACAGAAATCAAGCTGATAAATAGTAACAATTCTCCCTAGATGCGATAATTGGACCATTCGAAATACTTTTGAAGTAACAGCAGTCATGGCATAAAACCAATTCCTCCCTAGAAGGAGGTTGTAATCTAAAGGGGCATCTACCACTTCTACCTGGATAGAAACGGTATTACCCCCAGCTCGACCACAAGGGATGATATGAGACCATGGGGTTGGAAACCCCATCCATCAAAGGCTTTAAGGGTCGTAGGGGATGTAACAAGCTCGGGAGAGCCAAGAGATCTCCAACAAGTTAGAGATAACATCGAGATCAAAGCTCCTTCATCTAGTACCGTTCGAAATACTTTCTTTCCCGCTACTTTCGTAATGATGTGAAAAGCAATTTTATGCGGTAATCTAGGTTTATAGTTCTCAATGTTGAATTGGATCAAGTTAGTGTTATTCGGGTCTACAGCTACGAAAGATGTCAACAAGTTCTTGCGCTGCGTAGGGAAACTTTGGAGTACTTCTAGGGTAGACATCACGCAAGGTGCCTAAGCGAGATCTTCAACCACATTATAGAATTGAGCAGCTCGGGCATTGGGATTAAAGACAACCTTCCGAACAGGACTCTTTGGTGGGTGAAAAATCATGTCGAGAGTAGGCTTCTCGATAGATAAAGGGAGAGTAGACGAGGATTCTGGAGAACTAGTAGAGGGAAATTTCCCTGAAGGAGATTGATCTTCTTTCTTATATGTGGGTTTATCATAATTCTGGCTTCGAGTTTGCAGATGGATGGTATCTAAGGACATCATACGAATTTCCTCTGATGAACTAGAGTTACTTTGGTAAGACATGTGGTCTACCAGTTGTTGTTGAGAGGGAAAGGGATCCGTAAGTACTGCAGGTGCGAGATTAGACTTCAAAAACTGGGAGATTTCGTCTTAAAGGGGACACTCCTTTGAAAAATGGTCACCACCGCATAACAGACAGGGATATTTAGCCTTCCTTTTCCCTTTGTTGTTGTCATTATTGATTGGTCATGGGGTCTCCTATTGGTTTCTAGGTTTTTTATTTCTATTTTTACGTTTCTTTTATTACCCGAGGTTTGAGTACTTTGAATAGAATTCACCTCGGTGGAAACTTTAGGAGTCAAAGGAGTAGTAGTTTGGTTTTACTTGGCAGTTTTCGCTATGGACGAGGACTGGATTGAACCAACAACCCCATCAACAAGTACTTCTGCGGGTGGCTTGGCAGGGTCAGTACTAGGGCGAGGAGCTTGAGGAATTAGGTCATAAAGAGTTCCATACTGGGAATAGACCAAGTCTAGGTACTGATCCCGACTAATATCCTGCTCTTTGGTAACAGCACAACCCATAGCCACATCTTAGGTAATAGGAGGCAAGAAGGACTTAGTGAACCAATCAGCTAACAACTGATCCGGAATAGGGGCCTTAATAAGCCTTCTCCACCTTCTCCACTCATGAATATGATCATCAGAAATGTGGGTGGAGTTGTTTTGTCACAGAGAAGTTAAAAGTTCAGTTCCCATTTCATAACAAATAGGGAGTTGAAAGTGTGTAAGGAACACAATTTCCAATGAGCCAAAATCCACAAATGAATGTTGTGGGAGTTCAATGTACCATTTCGCGGTCATACCACTCAAAGTTCACTAAAAGAGTCGTAACCGAATGGAATCATCCATGAGGGAGTTCGAAGAACACCATAAATGAAAAGTCATAACATGGTTATGTGGATCTTCACCTTGCTTCCCATCAAATTTTTGGATATCCGATGGTAACTTTACCGAAATGGGAGGCCACGAGGGATTGTGTCGAATGGGGTCATTAATCAACTTGGACAAATCAGGCAAGTCCAAAGTTGCTAGGAAAGGTAACTGTCTTTTGGGATCCATGTATTGGTAATATTGATATGGCATATAATTACCAGTAGGACCATAGGTAGACTAATAAACAGGTTGTTGGGAGGAAGAACTACTAGAAGCTCCACCTATGGGGGGTTTATTTTTAGAATTAGGACCACTAGGGCCACCAGGGCCTCCAAGGGGAGGACCTCCAGGGCCATTGGGACCACCAGGACCACCAGAACCACTAGGAGATAGACCTCCAAACACTTTGGGGCCTCCAAGAGGTGGTAAACCTCTAGAGCCACCAGAACCACTAGGTGGAGAGCCACCAGACCCTCCAGAACCAAAAGGAGGAAAGCCACCAGGTCCCCCAGGACCATGAGGAGGAAATTTTCTAGATCCCCTAGGACCATTAGGTCCCCCAAGGGGAGGACCTCCATAAGGTGGCCCTACCAACCTCCCGCAGTATGTATAGGTATCCCTCCTATAGCTAGCATGTAAGACTAGTTGGGCTGCCCCCATGGCGTAAAAATGTTACTAGGGTATGGAATTCTAGCATAAGGCATTCCTGTAGGATTAGATGGATGATTACCTACATGTATTTGATAACCATAACCTCTAGAATACTGAACGGTAACAGGTTGTGCCCCCAAGGGATGACCTGAAATCGATGGGGGATTTACCATATTAGTTTGGGTGGAAGGGACATAAACTGTAGATGATTCTATGTTAGAGGTATGTCTTTGACTAGCGACAGTTCTGGAGTCAGATAACATAGGTCATGTCAGGGGCTACCCCCCGACACTAGAAGGTGTACACAAAACAGGAATTGATGGTTGAATCTCAGGTACAAAAGACCTGGGAAGATTAGGGATAGACATGACATGAGAGGTGGTAGGGGTGGTATCTTGAACTGGGTTGCGAGGTGTCAATGGGTGATCTATAATCAGTTCAATGGGTCTCATAGATTCGGCAAGTGAATGATATCCCCTAGGAGCATATGTGGATGTTGGTAGTGTTGGTCCTAAGATGTTTTCTATCTTCCTATCAACCTCCTTTGCACGGAGGATGGAAACATGGCATTCCCTACATTCTTCTTCCATTTTAGAAGAGATTCCATGGGTGCCAAATGAAGCAATGGCTTGACCTATAGGGGTTTCCCAAAATGCAGCATTGGGACCAAAATCCGGGCGAGCAACATCATCAACACGTCCTTCAATGGGAGAATGGAATGATGAATATTCCTGGGAAGGCTGTTGGACCAAGGGAGGTGAGTGTGAAGAATATGGTACTCCACTTTCTGCAACCACATTATCTCCCACATAGGAGGTGGTAGCAGCTCCTTGGTTGATAGATTCCATAGGATTTTCTCCTGAACCAGGAATAAAATCAGGTGGCAAGCCCCATACTCTTCTGGACTGTCTTAACTTAGCCAATTTGTATAGTTCCTATCTAACCTAGGGTCTGAAAATCTAGAAAACACACCAAAAGACTTCCCTGCACAAATTATAGGACAAAAAAAGTAGTCTTAAAATGACAGGAGGAGTTCAAAAGTCAGGTCTCTCACTAGGATTGTCAAGAAGGTGCCACTCGTGATATACCTTGAGGGTACATGCATAGTAATCTCCCTGAATGTTGTTTTCGGTGTATGGCTCCAAACAAGACGGCCAAAGGGATTTTCTTAGATAGATAAGCTACCCTAGTGGGGTCTACTGATATACTCAAGGTACGTGGGAGCTCGAATCAGTAGTAGTGCTATCTAATACATAACTGTATAGAAGGGGCCTTCCGATATACAATTGAGTACATGAAGTACCTTTCTATATACCTCAAGGGTATGTGAAAGGTCGTTTGATATACTAATGGTACGTGGAAGAACTGCACGAGTCCCGAAATGTAATGCTAAAAAAATAACAACAGCTCCTATGCTTAACGATGCCCAAACACATCTCTAACCTATCACTCAAGTTACTAAGTAAATTTTAACCTATAACTACCATTAATTTTAACTTGTACGGTTAGGTGAATGCATGATGTTTTGACAGAAAAGTAAAACCATTCAATATGCTCGTGCAAATGTTCACTTTCCCATTCAATATGCCTACTTACGGGAGGGAAGAGAATGTTTTATTTTTGTTTCAAAACCAAAAAGACTTCCAAAAAATAGTCATGAACATCAAATCAAAGACAAGCAAACACTTTTTCACCTCCCGCCGACAGTAAGGTGTTCCACTGGTCTGAATGGTTCAGATCCAGAACAAATAGATCATAGAGGTTGATAACTCTCCCTAGACGCTGTAGATATTTGGAATACAAGGCTTTGATAGTCCACCTATGTACCTGCAATCAATCTTAACACGAAACATATCAAAGCAATCAGAATATGATCTACTATTCTATGCTAGTGACTGAGGAATCTAGGAACATATATCTGAAATCAAACATCAACAACATATGTGGGACAGAAAATCAACTTGTATTAAATAATATGAAGAAGTTTACAACCAAGCCTTAGTGTTGACATGCATCTCCATGAAACCCAATTCTCATCCCCAAAAGCTCTGAATCTAGCTCTTTATGCACTCTCCAAATGATCTTGGGCCAAGGATCAATCCAGCAGCATAACAATACCTTCAATGTTCTTCCGTCAACCATGGATATGAGCTCATATTTATAGGGCTTTAATGGATATAGTAGGTTGAGAAATTAGTGGGTGAGGTGGCCTCTAAGATCCTAGAATGAGGGATCTTGAGCTCAACCAACCCACAATAGTAGGGATAAGGGAGGACACAAGGCTTATCATCTAGAAGCCTCGAGAAACTTCTATTTTTCCCCTTTTAACCAGGGTACTACGTTTCTCCTTCTATGACAGACTGGTTCTGGTAATAACCGCTTGTGGACCAAGGGTAACAAGTGGTGGCACCGCTTATGGGAAATAGATAATAGGTAGTGCGAACAGGGGTACCGCTCCTAAATAAAGGGGCATGCATGGTGCTGGAATTTTCATGTAAGATTGATGAAAAACCATTTAGTTTCCACTCCATAAGCTGGGATTTAGGGCAAGTAGGTATGTCAAATGTCTTATCACATGATGGTGATAGGATTTTGGTATAACAGGATGCCCCCCAAAGCATGAGTCTTAGAGGGATACAATAAACGAGAGCTTTGAGAATAAGTCGTTGCCAAGAGATGAAAATGATCGCTCGATCGGAGTATGTCGTTAAGTAGGAATCTGTAGTACATAAATACGTTGAATCATAGACACAAGTAACCAAACTCATAACTGCAGACCAATACAAGGCAGATCTATGCATGGAATAAATAAGTGAATACAGTCTAGATCCATGTGATAGAGGACTCAAACTCGGACATAGCTACCAGACATACAACGTAGATCTATGTCATACAAACACAAATTTGAGCATAGCCACGACCATACAAATGTGGATCCATGCTAGATATACAAAACTCCATCACAACCTGGGGAAAAGCAATGAGTGCTTTAAACAAATGCCCAGGGTCTTTGTCTCGTCTTCCATAAAGTATGATCATATCCATGTGATTACAATGATATGAAGTCGACCATGGTAGAAACCACTTTATTATCGGTCAATGATGTGAATCTTTAACAAGTGCGAGGGAGATCACCATTAATGTCAATGATTCCCAAGGTACTATAGTACAATCTACTGAGTGTGAATAGATGTCCTGATGTTGAACACCCACTCGATTCTATCGATCAAAGGTCAATGATGTGAACCTATGTCAAGAGCAAGAGAATCTGTCATTAAGGCATACAGATCTCAAGGTACTAAGTTTTGTTTCTAAGACTATTTCCCGGATGATGAGCTGATGTCAACAGGAATAGTCTCATCAAAGGAGGGCCATGATGAGTCGCACATCGACAACATGAAACTCAGAACATAGTTCTGGAATGATGTGAATGTAGTAACCATATGACTGACTCAAACATAATGACACAAAGACTATGTAAACTGCAGAGGTAAGACTTCTTCAAATCCCCTTTGAACATCGGGAAACACGACAAAAAAGACTTGGCAGCATGACTAAATAGGACAGATACACGATGCGACAGTGGATAATGCATTCTTTTGAAAGATTCATAGGATTGACATGACTCATGAAAGTGGATCGTCATGGAGATCAGCTGAATACCCAATTGATTGACATGATTATGCAGACAAGTGCCATGTTCAAAGGTAATGACAAACAACTACCATTATTTACAAGATGATTTCCCTTCCCATTCCCCCCATCATGATTGATGAGTGCCTCTTTCTAGTTTTACAAGTTCAAATAGGGTAACAAATGCTCGATATAGCTTGTCAGAAGACAAGTCCAGACTCATATGTTTTACGAACCTAAGAGAGGAGGGGTTCGTTCCCAAGACAGTTCCCTCAATGTTTAATTTAACGAGTCCACTGAAAGAAAACTCGGTATCGTTCATATTTAGAGAGTCTAAACGAATATAGAAGAAGACTCCAAAGGGTCCTTTTTCATATCATTTAGTCTCATAGGCCCAAAAACCCTACCAAATCTCAAAATAGAAGCTATGAAATGAAATATTAGGGTCTTAGCTATTACCTAAAACTGACGAGGCTAAAAACGGATGGTGGAAATTCTCGGTATCAGCTGTGGAAGATCTAACTAGAAAATGCTCCAAGTGCTCTCTGCTAGAGGTAAATAGTGAAATGTTTTGATTTTTTACTATTTACTTGACTTGTATAGACATTTTTTGGGTCTAACCTACTATAGTTTTGATATAACATCATGTTTTAGTCAAAGTCTATTTGTCGTAGTCCCTTGATGTTTGTTTAAATGCATTTAACACTTGTTTCTGAGTCATCTGCGGGATAGGGGTACTCTAGCAAAAAGCTTTGGGAAGTTTGTTTATGGATTTTTTGTACTTTCACAAAATGGAAAAGGTCATCGAGCATTTATTAGGGAACTTTGTCATGCTCGTTACAATCTAGTATCAAATTTTCGAGTCCAATTCAAGTTTCTTTCCAGGCTCGTAAAATATAATGTTGTGTAAACAAATTTCAAATGGCACCCAAACAGACCAGAGCCTTAGCCAAAGAATTACAGACTGCAGAAAAATCCTTAGTCTGAAGACTAAAGAATATCCAAAATGCTAAGGTGCAGGAGGGCTCATGGAAAAAACTATGGGCCGAGATAAAAGAGTGGGCTTACGTCGACAAGAAGCCTACCGCCGCTACAGAAAAGATACAACACAACACAATTGTCAACTATGCCAACGCGCCGCTCATGGCTAGCTTTGGTGACACCAAGGAAACTGCCATCAAGTTTATCATAAGCTGGTACCACAATGGCCGATTCTACTTTGACCAACCGGTCAACATCTCTGGGGAAGTCATCTCCAAGCTGACAGGTCTCTCAAACAAAGGAGACCTAGTACCAGTTGGTATTAAAGAGGGACTGGTCAAAGAACTAACTGGGTCGGCTTTGGGAAAAAACTCGAAGGGGTTGATGATTAGTCAAATCATATCCTGAATGCCACATATTGTGGCCAAAATAATAGCCATTACACTTACAATGGCAGGTTGTGGAAGCGACCTCAAACTAGACATGCTAGAAGCGGTTGACACTATTGTGACCAATGGAAAAATATACAGATGGGATGAATATGTCATCGACATGATCAAGACCATCTACGAGAAATGCCAAGAGACGGGAGGAATCATCAGGTTCCTGTCCCTTATCTTATGGATAGTCATGTACCATATTTTCCTCGAAGGAAACCAAATTTTTCAAGAATCGACAAGGTTTGTTAGGAACCCATGTCAATCCCTCTCTTTACTATGTTAGTATATTGTTGTTGGACGCATATGCTTTGTAAGTCATCCCATAGTAATTGTTGATCCATAGTTTGTGTTATTATTGTGAGGCGCATATGCTTTGTAAGCCACCTGTAGTATTTGTTGATCCATAGTTTATATTAGCCCATGGTTTTGACCCATAGTATTGGCGCCCATAGTTTATATTGGCCCATGGTTTTGACCCATGGTATTGGCGCCTAATTTTAATATATAAGTGTGTGTTGAGGCCAACGAAGGCACCGTGAAGTTATTTTGTATTGAGCTTGCTCAAAGGAGGTTGCCCCCTCGAAGTGGCTTGCGATTAATATAAAAGTTATTTTGAGTTCTGCTGCTATATCGTGTGTTTTGATTACTTGTTTGCTGCAGGGTCCTCACATCTGGTATCAGAGCACTTTCCTTGGCACAAGTGGGAATTTTTTTATTTTTGGCGGCGACTTTCAGATCAATTTCTAAAACTTTCTGTACAAAATGAGAAGAAACAGATTGCATATATGAATTCCTCTTTAAAAAATATGTAGTTTTTAAAAAAAAATCATCTCATTCGGATTTCTAAAAGTGGAGATATCGCGGATTTAAAATCCGCAATTTTTCAGAATTTCGGTGACGGCCGCGGAAATTGCGGCGAGAAAATATTTTGACCGAGTGCCCAGATTTCTATTCCGATTTCATGGGTAGAAGTAGAGTGGTTGTTCTAGTTCCGGAAACACGCTATAATAGCGATTCTGAGCAATATAGATCAGGTTTTTGAACATTGGGTGGAATTTCTGCTTAAATTTTTTTCTGTTGCAGGTTCAGATCTGGGAATAATCCCTCTTCGCTTAACTATGGGAAGTACTTGGGCATAAGCCCTACAACTCATTGTGAGGAGTACCACAGGAACCCAAAAGTAGTTGGCCCATTGAGAGGACCTGCCAGCGAAAAGGGCAACGACCCCTACCTGATTGACTAGTTCCCACCCGTGAGGTAAACCAAGAGTTGTCGTTTGTGGCCAAGCGGTTATCAGTTTTACCTGAGCCGTGGAGTGAGGGGTACTTCCCCAATACGCAAGCTGTCAGACAGCATTGGTGGCCGAGTGAATCCCTTGAACCGATAGGAAGCCACACATACCTCGGGTCCATATCTATTTTCAGTTGCACAATTGCAGATTTCCTCTGTCTAGAACTGTTGCCGGTCAGTTTCGTGCCATTGCAGATCCATTTGTTGCCGATCACTTCCACATCGTTGCAGATCCCTTCTTGAAAAATATCTTGCTTATGGTTGTCACCCGCACAGGAGCAAAAATCATGGAGGAAGCACTTGCAGCCATCCAAGCCAAACTCAAAGAACTGGATGCCAAATTTCTCGGTCTCCATCTTGAGCATTCAGCTATGAACACCAGACGATGATCCGAGTCTTCAGAAACCAATGGGTTCTCTTCTTCCAGCAATTTTTGCGGTCCGAAGCTAGATTTTCCTTGCTTCAATGGTACTGATCCGACTGGATGGATCTATCGTGCAGAACAATATTTCAGTCTTCATAATACTTTTGATGTCAACAAAGTTCCACTTGCCTCCTTTCATTTGGAACAGGAAGCTCTTCAATGGTATCGTTGGTACATCAAGGCTCATGAAGAGCCAAAATGGCCTGCTTTTTTCCAGCTCCTTTTGAAATGATTTGGTCCTAGTGCTTTTGATGACTTCACAGGAGCTCTCACTAAATTTCGCCAAATTGGCACTATGAAAGAGTATCAATCTGAATTTGAGAAACTAGCTAATCACATTGAAGGATTACCTGATGACTTCTACCGGAGTTGTTTTATCAGTGATCTAAAGGATGCAATTCGCTCTGAGGTCAAAATGTTCAGTCCCAACACAATGATGGAAGCCTTGGGGTTGGCTAAGTTGGCAGAAGACAAGATGGCAGCCCAACAACGCTCCCAATCCTCTTTTGTTCCCTTCCGAAATATGGGTTCTCAACGACCTCCCATTCCACCAGCTTCTCGCTCACCTCCAATCAAGCATTTGTCTGAAACAGAGATGCATGCATGCAGAGAAAAAGGGCTTTGTTATAATTGTGATGAGAAATTCAGTCGGGGACATCGATGTGTTCAACAAAAGCTCTATCTCTTGGATGTGGATTCTCCACCTGCCTCTGAAATTGGTGAAGAAGTTTCCGATACAATGGATGCTCCGGTTGAAACTCAGGAGCCGCCTATTGACCCCCCATCTCCGGACGACCAACCTGAGATATCCCTCCATGCTTTAGCTGGAGTCACTACCCCCCAAACAATGCGGGTACGCGGTTACTTCAAGAAGCTTCCTCTTACAATACTCATTGATTCTGGCAGCATTCATAATTTCATTAACCCTCGGATCGCCAAACAAGCTGATTGTTTTATCCATCCTTGCTCCAACTTTGAAGTCATGGTTGCCAATGGGGGCACCTTACCTTGCAAAGGGAAGTGTCGTAATGTGCGTATCTCTATGGGAGATTATAACCTCCGCTCTGACATGTTTGCCTTGACCTTAGGCGGATGTGATGTGGTTTTGGGCGCTCAATGGCTACGCACACTTGGCCCCATATTATGGGATTTTGCTGAACTTTGGATGCAGTTCTCCCCCGATGGACACAAGCATCATTAGTTCACATCGCATGGAAAAACTCCTTAAGAAGAGTTCCCATGGTGTCATTGCTCAGCTCCATTCCCTTCAAATGCAACCATCAGCGGCCCCCACTACTCCTTTGGATCTCCAACAAATTCTGGATCGCTATATAGGTGTTTTTGCTGAACCAGTGGGACTTCCACCTTCATGACCAAAGGACCACTGTATTCAGCTCCTCCCTGGTAGCATTCCTCCCAACATCAGGCCCTATTTGCGGAAATTCATTCTGGTATTTTTTGATGATATCCTCATCTACAGTAAAACATGGGCTGAACATCTCCAGCCTATGGCTCTTGTAATGCAACTTTTCTCTGATCATCGTCTCCATGCCAAAAAGTCTAAATGTGTTTTTGGCCAAAAGGAAGTTGAGTATCTCGGGCACATTATCTCAGCACAAGGGGTTCGTGTGGATCCTGCCAAAATCGCTGCCATGAACAATTGGCCACCTCCTAAGACACTCAAGAGCCTTTGTGGTTTTTTGGGGTTGACTGGCTACTACCGCAAGTTTGTCAAGGATTATTGGAAGCTTGCAGCTCCATTAACTGCACTGTTGAAAAATGATGCTTTTACATGGACACCTGTTACTGAGCGTGCATTTGACAAGCTGAAAAAAGCTATGTGTACTACACCCGTTCTAGCTATGCCCGATTTTTCCAAGCCAGAGAGTGATGCTTGCGGCAATGGACTTGGTGCTGTTCTCCTTCAAGCTGAACACTCCATTGCGTTCACCCGCAAATCCCTTTTCGGTAAGAATTTAGCTGCCTCTACATATGAGAAGGAAATGATGGCCATTTTGCATGCAGTGCAAAAGTGGCGACCCTACCTCTCAGGGAATCATTTCTGCATCCAGACTGATCACCAGAGTCTGAAATATTTCCTAGAACAGCGTGTATCCTCCCCAGCACAACAGAAATGGGTTAGAAAACTCATGGGTTATGACTATGAGATCACTTATAAGAAGGGTACGGACAATCTTGTGGTGGATGCCCTTTCTCGCACATTTGATGACCAAGGTTCTCTTTCCGCTATTTCTATGCCTGTTCCAAATTGGTTGCAATCGGTTCAGCAGGGTTATGTCAATAAATATTCATTATCTCACATCATCCAATGCTTGGACAACAACCCTGCTGCTGTTCCACATTACTCTTGGGATGGTGCTTCACTACGATACAAGGGTCGTCTAGTGCTTCCCCAGAACATAGCTCTTCAACAAGATATCTTCTATGAACTCCATGCTTCTCCGTCAGCGGAGCACTCTGGTTTTCTCAAAACGTATGAACGGGCACGGCACAACTTCTTTTGGTAGGGCATGAAAAGGACAATTCAATAGATGGTGGTTGAATGTGATACCTGCCAGCGCATTAAGGGTGAAACAACACCCCTTTCGGGATTGCTCGAGCCCTTGCCCATACCTCCCCAGATATGGACAAATATTTCTATGGATTTCATTGATGAGCTCCCTAAATCTGGAGGGAAGACTGTGATTTTGGTTGTGGTTCATCGCCTCTCCAAATATAGTCATTTTTGTG
>LPNX010398806.1:104737-212220 GCA_001517045.1 Pseudotsuga menziesii
AGGTTCCACATGTGGAGATTCAAACCATTCTCCCAGAAAGAAACCTTGAAGGAGCTTGAAGATGGAAAAGTGTTGTTGGAGAACTGGCTCCAACAACTACAATTTCGCATGACTAGATAGAGGGTGCCTCAAAACATCCGAAGAAATCTACCGAAAAAGTCCCACATCTAGCTAGAGCTCGACCATACTTCGATGTGGTACATGCAGGGTGAAAAATCAAATGCAAAGGCACTTGATTATTATCCGTTGGTCGAATAGATCTTTCAAGAGCTGTCTCGACAAGCTAGGACAAAAATACAAATTCCAACAAAGGCCAAGGAAAACAACTTCTCGATCGAGAGTCGTTAACATACCAAGAGAAAGAAGAGGATTATGAGCTGAACCTCTACATCAGTACCTTTGTGTCGGAGGAGACATCGATTGAACACACTGGACAACTTCAAATCATCATCAAACCTCCGACAGCACAAGGGGGAGAACCACAACTAGAAGAAACACAGGCAGAACAACAAGTAATCACTCCAACTGCAGAAAGTCTTATCCCGTCCCAGGAGCTAAGGGGAGAGCCAGATGCAGAAAACCCAGAATATGCTATCACAAAAGACATTATAAGAAAATTGTCGAAAGAGATAGTAGCCACAAGAAAGAGGATAAGGACACAACGACCACGAGGGAAAGGTAAGCGGAAGCTTATCATTGCAGAGTCATCAGACGATGAAGAGGAACTAGGAGCTATAGCCATCGACATAATTGAAGACACTTCAGCAAATAAAGTGTCGGTGGAAACCCAGTTCCAAATATTTGTCGAGGCAGGAGCACTACCAGGTCAACCTAAGAAATCCAAGATCACCCACATGGCGACACCTGAAAACATCATAGATCTGGTGTCTACCCCTCCACCTCCATCCCCGACAAAAGTAACAGAGGAGCAAATACCAGAGCAGCTTTCAGTAAGCCCACTTGACTTGTGCAAAAGTGCTATGTCAGAAGCTATAAAGGCAAAGTTCGATAAGGACAGAGACCTGCAGGCATTTATTGAGAAACTGCCTGAGATATTCACATCGGTAAAGAAGCTCTCCACAAAATCATCTCTCTTCGAAGTCGGTGGATACCAATTGGGCCACGAATTCCAGTAACAAACCTTTGCAATGATCACTTGGAATTTCGAGAGAAATCCCGATAAGGAATTTGAAGTTACCACACGTCGGACTGCGACTATCCCCCCGACTGTATCCGAAACCAACCTACCAGCCATTGATCCGACTGGAGGGGAGGAAGAAGAAAATGTCGAGGACATAAATCGACAAATTAACCAACTATTCNACCCCGACTGTATCCGAAACCAACCTACCAGCCATTGATCCGACTGGAGGGGAGGAAGAAGAAAATGTCGAGGACATAAATCGACAAATTAACCAACTATTCTTTGACTTGGATTCACCTCCCTAGCCCGACAATCCACCACTCACTCACATTTCCCCCAACCCAATCACACCCTACCATTCCCCGACCCCATCACCACCATCACCACCCCCCGACTCAGATCCCCTAACCCAAACAGTTGTACCAGAACCAACCCCACCTCAACCATAAGCACCAACTGCATCCACTACTGGACCCTCTGCATCCACCCAGCCAGAAGCATAACCAGATGCAACAGTGGCATCCCACCTCCCCAAACAGAGAAACCCTCAACCACTACTGCACCATAGACAGAGAACCCCAACCCAACTTCTGCAGGTACAAAGGTGCCGACACAGGCAAAAACAGGAAAGCATAAGAAGGAGAAGAAGAAGGAGTATCATGGACAGACATCCAAGGTCCATATCAAATTGAAAGATGCCACCAAGTTGAACGATGTAGAGCTAGGACAACTCCTGGAAACCCTAGCAGTTGAAGCAAAGGCAAGGAGCCAACAAAGACATAAGGAACTTGACAACAAAAGACAAAGAACAAGTCAAGTTTCTCAACAAATGCCGAAACCTTGCACATTCGGTAATACCAGGACCAGTAGAGGTCGACACCAACAAACCGCTTGAAAGAGCATATTAGCTATTTGAAAACATGGTGTCGGCACTCCAAACACAAATTCAGGAAACAAAGGAAGGGCAGAAAGAAGAAACTATCCGACTACTAATGGCACAACACACAGCCTTTTCTGAAGCCTACAATGTGCTGCAAGATCACATGGAGGATTTTGTCATCACAGAAGAAGTACTGCGAGACTGGCCTGCTTACTACAGGAAAGTCTATCAGCAAACTTGGCAGGCCCGACAAGAGATCCAAGCACTGGAAAAGAGGAAAACCACTGATGAAACCCTCAGAAGCACAATAGCAGACCAAATAGTGCTTGAGACAGCCAAGTTGCAGAAACTTGAGAGGGAAGCACATCAGTGGGTGCATGAAGCCATCCCCAACTTGGAAAAAGTCAACATCATTTGCCCGCAGATGAAATGACTTATAGAGACTGCAGAGGAGAAGGACCAGTTTATGGGTCCCGAAATGGAAAAAATGGCTCAAATTTCCATTCCAGAGAAAATGTCGATCCTGTCGAGTTTGACCACACTCACTATCGACATACATAAAATTTTGCAGAGTTGGACAGAATTCCAACATCAATTAGTTGTGAAGGCCCCAGCAATTGTCGAAGTCTACATGCAAAAAAGACCAACAATCAGACTTCACAGCCCGTGAAAGATAAGTAGGAAATAAACGACTACTTAGACATTTTTAGTACCTCCCTGTTTCTTCGGGACGGAGAAACATTTTGTTCATGGGGGAGATGTTGGAGGAGTAAGTCGGTAAGACGAATTGAACGATACACGACTTAGTCGATCAGTGGACTAAGTCGGTCGGTCGACTAAACTAGAGATTAGGTTGGCCACCTACGGTCGTGTCGTTTCACCAAACCGACAAGTAGTTATTTTGTAACTGTTTTGTAATCATATATATTAGGCTATTGAGCCAGATGAGAACTCAGTTCAGTTCTCTGTATTGTATGGACCCTCTCATGTTAATATAATCTGTTATTCTATCTACTTGTTCTTATCTCTTGTCTTTGTTTATATGTATGTTTTAGTATGTATTATTGGTAACCCTATGTGATCTGTGAGATTACAACACTCAGTCTAATCTTTTAGTTGCAAACAAAACATATTAGATAGAGCTAGTGGCAAACTCCCTCTTGTCATTCTAACTCAGCTTCCCCCTAGTAGCACTATTACTCTTTGGATTTATGAGGCTTTTTAGCTACAAAATTCAATTCAATTCCTCAGGTTGGAAAAAAGTTGATTCAACACCCAAATAAACACTTTTAGCTACATATTGATTTATGACATCAAAATAAATGCATACCCAGATGATACCCAAGATTTGTGTACCAATAAAAGTTCATGTATTAATCAAAGTGAACCACAATCTTAAATGGGAATATGGTGGAAGCATATTCGACAAGAGCAATATAATATATGTGTGAATGGATAGAATATGCTATGCACATAGGTTTCTTAATCTCATGTTCTTTTATGTAAGTGTTACAATACACAACTGACACATAACTGCATGCAGACATATGTGTAAGGCTCTCATGAACTGTGACTACCACTAAAATTTCATATTCACACCACGAGCTAACCAATTCAAACATACAAAGACGGTTTAAATATTTAGAAGTAGTATGTACAACTTTGCCACAAAACTAAATCAACCTTAATACTTACAATGACCAAGCTAAAAGGATCATTCAAAAATAGATAATTTCCATGTATTAAAACATGAGTTCCTAATGAAGGATATCTAATTTATTCACATGAGTTTCCTGCTGGATAAGCATTAAGCACATGATCTGACGCTAGAAATCGACTTTATGGTTCACATTCTTTTACTCAAGCCCGTCAATTTTCAAATTAATCCATAATATTGATGCAAATGGATTTAAAATGTTTGGTATTATCATTAATGCTGCTCCTAAATGGATAATAGAACAAAGTTCAATTTTTATGTAATATTAGACTTCTGCAGACACTTATTTAAGAGGTCTTAACTAACCTTCAGTATACTTGATCATAATAAGTGGAGAAAGCTGAAGAAAAAATGACAAAAGGGAAAGTATCCCTGGCACAATCTGAAAATCTATTGAGACATGTGCATCAAAGAAAACACATCTTACAAGTTTCGGAAGACAGAAGAATTCTATCAAAGAAACATTTCCTTCTGCAACTTGGTATTTCCAGTCTTCAGAGCGTTAAAGGAGGATCTAGCATATGCAGAGAACAAATACGAGTCATCAAACCATTGTTGAAGGTCTGTGGCAACTTCTAGTTGCATCACTGGCGATTTGCCCCATATATTCCTATAAGTTTCCTTTTATATCTTGATCAACCTTCAAAGATTGGTGACTTACCTTATTGGAGACATATATAACTTGTTGATCTAATAGAAAACTGTGACAAAATTAAGACCATGCCATTCTTTCATCACAAGAATCATAATCATATCATTGTGCAAAAACAGAGCTCAGTTCCATCAACATAAAGCCTTCAATCATTATCAGGTCTTTAAAAATGCGTTTTGCTATCAAATCTTCAAATTGACCGAGGAATAAGTCACCAAGACCTATGCTTCTATTCTCAAATTTGCATACAAGTTAGTCTAATCTTACTATTGAAAATAATCCAACCAGATTATATCCAGTGGGCACTCCCCCCTCTTGTCAATCTAATTCAGCTTCCCCCTAGTTAAACTATTACTTTTGGATTTCCAAGGTTTTTTTTTGGCCCCATATCTCCATGTGGCCTGCAAGGCATCCACATGGAAATCAAAAAATAAGCACAACTCTTCCATTTAGAGGTGCCATCCTCCTGAGCTTTGCCACCAGTTCCTTGTGATCCTCTCCCAATTCCAATTGTCGACCTCCCACCAAATCTTCTGGCGACGGCGGTAAGGCCCTCATGCAATCCTCTGATTCGAGTTGAATATCGAACTCCAGCGCCTTCCTCAACCCTATGCAGTGTGGATTTTCACATTTCCTCGACTTGTAGTGGTAGATTTCCCATGCCGTAATAATGAAAACAAACATCAAGATCGCTCCCAAAGCATAGGCAATCAGTGCATCGCTCCTGAAGCATAGGAAATCAGTGCATGACAGATAATATCACCAATCAATTCAAGGCCTTAAAAATGAATTCTACAACACCACAAGAAACCATTTTTGAGAATCCAAGCCTTGATGCTGCATAAAAAAACACAGGAACCCAATTCAAAACCAAATCCATACGACCCAAATTCATCTAGAAACCAATTTTAAAAATCCATGTTTTGACTCTTTCGGAAAATCTCAAGAACCCATTTCAAAACAAAGTCCATTCGATCCAAATTCGATGGATTCCAAGCGCCTTACCAAAAATTAAAGCTCACCCAATTAAAAACAAAGTCCATTCGATCCAAATTCGATGGATTCCAAGAAGCTTACCGGAAATTCGAGCTCCCCAGTCATCTTGAGCGAAAAAAAATGCTCCCTCAAACGCCCTTGATGGGTACCCTTCTCCACCATTTCCCTTGATGGTACCCTTCTCCGCCTATGGGGGCAGGATTTATCGTGGTCTACGAAGGATTTGTGGGGTTCATAGACTTCCTGGCACTGGTATCCGAGAGGAGAAGAAATAGCCTAACTGTAGCAGAAACAAAGGGGCTAAGAATGTGAAACCTGCTAAAAATGTGAAACTTGACAAGTTTATTTCAGAACTCTGTGACACATGGCGAGTTTATTGGAGAACGCGTGGCAGATGGCTATTTGTGAGAAGGCCGACGATGCTACATTGTTCTCAAACCCAACTTCTAAGAGAAAAACGCCTTAAGGTGTAAACATATATCAAGTTTCTCCCCTCGAAAAAACATATCTCAAGCTTTGAGCCTGATGACTATAGGCCCCGACTCAGACTCAACATGCGTAGGTTCTGATGCACGACAGAGGTTCAGTGACATTGTATTTTTCTGTTTTTGTTTCATTTATTTCATGATGGACCCGTCCTCTGTTGGTCATGGGCGTCTGCTCGTCTCGGGTTTGGACAAATCTTCGGCATTTCCATGGTTCGGTTTCCAACAGTTTTGCATAATGGCATGGTTCTTTAAACATTGTGCTGAGTTGCTTGCAAAACTTGTGTGGTTCTTTAAACACTGTTGCTTGTGCTCGGTGTTCAGTCCTTGGAGGTGTCCACTATTGTTTCTGTCTGTTGTTGCAGTGGAGATGGGCTAAATGATCAAACGTTTCCTTCTCTTGGAAGTTCTAGCTTTCGTTGTGTGCTTCGGCTATCTGGGCAGGTGCATCTGTTCTTGCCGTATTCGAGCAACCCCTTTCCAGTGTTCTGGTCCTGGCGATTTGACAGGTAATTCCCCCTCTTCTTCTACATGCAAGTAAACAGATTTGGAATGGCTTTTGTGCAACTTCTGTCTGCTCGGTATTTGGTGTAATGTTCTATCACCTTGGCCTTCCACTGTGTGTAAAAAACAATCATGTGTGCAGTGTTGTTCATTATGTAAAAAAAAATATGGGCTTCTTACGCGGTTTCCAGAATTTCACCTACTATCTCGTTCCTATTGCTACTTGTTTCCTTCCTTGTTGTGGTTGTTTTAACAGGAAATATTTTTCTTGAGATAAGAATCATTTTATCGACTTCCCATCAGCTATATTTAGCAATGTTCCGTGCAATTACAATTGGGAACCGACATGTTTCATTTAGTATATGTGAAATTCCTTCGTTCAAGTTTTTTTAATCTCGATTCAAATCTTCTCCTTTTGCACTATGCACTTTCATCTGGCCTGGAATTGAATTATGGTTTCCCTTGTTATATAAACAAGCATCGGTTTAGAGGCTGGCCATTATGACAGTTTGATGGCAATAGTAAGCTTATGTAGTAACTTCTTCTGCTTTTGCTTCTTGCCACTGTATTTGATCATCAATGTCGTTCTACTACTCTTCGTTTTGGCATTCGACAATGACATTTGTTTATGGATGGATTTACTTGTCACATTTCCCGGTTTCCATTCATGAGTTGTCTGCTAGCAAATGTCATTCTCATCGAAAGTGGCTTCTGCTGTCACAACAATTAAAATGGGGGTGCCATGGTTTATATATATAGATATATTTTCCAACAATGGTCTATGTTCTAGTCTAATGTATTTAATGCAAAGTGATTACAATATTGTGCTTTGCTTTCCTCTTTTGTGCTTGAATGGAACATATTACAGCGATTGGATTGAAACATTGTATTTAATGCAAAATGATTACAATATCGTGCTTTGCTTTCCTCTTTTGTGCTTGAATGGCACAGATTACAGCGATAATGAAATATTGATATGGAAAAGAAGAAGAGTTGTTTACAATATTGTGCTTTGCTTTCTTCTTTTGTGCTTGATTTGTTGAAGAGAGTAATCTCACTAGTAGTTGAGTTAGTGAGTTAGGTAACCCACAGTATTTATCTACCTGTGGTATTCATCCACAGTATTGTTGTTTTCTATTTCCTATTTAAACAGGTCTGAATAATGAGAACGCAAATCAGCTGCCCGTACTGTTTTTGTTTCTCTATTATTTTCTTTCACATGGTATCAGACCTTATAGCTTGATCCTTCCATTGTTGGGGTAAGCTGTTTCACATAGTGGAAAGCACTCTAAGGAGCCCAACGGAGGCTAAAAGGTGAAAAAAAACATGGAGATCAATAGATCTAAGTTGTCCAGATCTGCCCATACTGTTTTTGTTGCTCCATTCTTTTCTTTTACATGAATGGCACAGATTACAGCGATTGCATTGAAACATTGATATTGAAAAGAAGAAGAGTTGTTTCCAAATTTGACAGTATAGACCTGTATAAAAAAAATTGCAATTCTGCTTTTAGTTGGATGACTCAAACTATCGAATTTATTTTGCGGCCTCTCCTCTGTGCATAGTTTGCATCCTTCTTTTCCCACAATCCGCTGCCAACCGCATGAGTGTTTTTACAACCTCCTCATGGCCGACGGGTTAGCTAGTGCAATCATTTTATTCTGACCATTACATTAAGGTATATCTGTAGGATTGCTTTATTATCTTATCATTATTTCATTGCACAAGTCTCCTATTGCAAGCCTTTCTCTATAATTTTCACTTGATTGCTTTAGCATCAGCTACATTGGAAACTGACCCTTACACATATTTTATTTGATATGAATTTTTTTACAACTCACAAAGTGCACTATCGTAATACCGGTCTTCGAGGCTGATTGTGCTGGATCGTTCTCGGCCTTACCTGGAAAATTAGCTAGGGGTAACTCCAATGCATACCTATAATCTTTAAACTTTATGAATACATCTCTAAATTACAACCATAACACAAAATTTGTTGTCCACATCATGTTCAGGGTTGAAAAGTCCTACTATTACAACTCTCGAGATACGTTTAATTAATTACAATTACATTTAACATATTTATTATTGTAAAAATAAATTTCTTAATACAAATTATAATTATATTTAACATATTTATTATCATGTATGTTTGTTTGGTGTTTTTTCTAACATTTAAATTGAAATTTTATATAAAAATATAAACTAATTTGATAGCCATTAAATTTGTATGAAACTTATGCATGAAAAATCCAAGACCGTCATCAAATCTCCAGCTATAGGGTAAACTATGTCGGTCATACCATATCAAACGTTATCGGCGTTTCTTCGTTGAATTCGTAGAAACGTTATTGGCGTTTCTTCGTTGAATTCATAGGGTTACGAGAGAAAACTAGTAACTATTTTACCTAAGATGGAAATTATTTTCCTCAATTATTTATTTACGAGGATATGAAAGCCATCAGAGGAGATTTTACCCAAGATGGAAATTATTTACGACGATAGGAAAGCCATCACAAGAGTTGAACTGGAATTTAAATGGAGACATATTTATCAAATGATCAAAGACTAGACCATTCCAAATGTAGGCTTAGAAGACATACCATTGTATGTGAACATAAGAAAATATACTATCACAAAAGTAGCTACACGCGCCGAGCTTTTCCCTTGTGATGAGGTGATCGGATGGATCCTACCTCGGGCAGATGCGACTACTATGATCATGTAAAACACAGAAGGACAACCTTTTGCTTCCTTCAACCCTGCCTATTAGCCAAAGCTTGCAAGCTACCAACACCCTAGATTCATACGATAGATGAATGGGTAAGGGATTTGGATCTAGATGTGTTCAACTGTGCTAAGCGAATGATGATATCCAGGATGAATCTTCACCGAAAATCCTCAAGAGAGTATGAGACTTCTAGCTTGCGCACTTCATATCGAATCCTAGCCCTGATGCTGAATCGGATCTTCGGTCGAGAAAATGGGAAGTTCTATAAGATGATCTAGATCTCGATGATATACTATGTAGCCATGTAGGGAACTATCTTAAACTGGTAAGACATTCTGGTAGATAGCCTGTCATCATGCATAGCTGCAGCACTAGGAGGTCTCACTCAAAGGAAGTTAGAAGTTTACATGAGCTCCTTTTTTATTGAATGTATCTTATGCACACATTCATTCTCAAATCTAAATTGTCATTTGGATCCCGCTAGGACTCCTGTATACTCTGCATATCAAATCTTGTGGGAACATAAGTATTCCAATTTTTACAAGACCTTCTGTGAAGATTTTTTGCTGCCATTGTTTGAGCTAATTTTTCTTAAAGATTGCAATTGCATGTCCGAAGGAGCAATGGAGACGGTAAGTGAATATGGATATTATTTTTTCACCAAGGAAGGTTTGTATTTGAGGATGCATGGAGGATCCAAATCTCTTTCACTGCTGCCAAGATACGCCACAGATTATGTCATCCATAAGCAGGTAGTAAGACAGTTGTACATAGACGGGTTTGGGAACTTCTTATTTGATATGAAGAAATTTGTCTACCCACCACTTCCATTTTACATTGGTAGTTATAAATTTATTAAGGTGAAGAGTGCCCCTCACTTTGTAAAAGAGATAGAAATTTTCCATTTCGGGGAGAAACGTTTTCGCAGAAACGATTCTTGGAACAAGGTTTTGAAATATTGTGCATCTTTAGGGGTACACTTTGAATACTCCCATCATTTTGACAAGGATGAGGAGATATATAAAAATGCATGTAACATGATTACTTTGAACAAACGGTTCAAGAATAAAATCACGACAACGAGAGCCAAAGGCAGCAGTAGTAGCACTACTGAACAACAGAAACAAGAAGCCACCAAGCAGAAGGAAGAGGAGGCCCGATGGTTAGTAGAAGAAGCGGAGAAATTATTATCTAAGGAGGCCCAGAGGAAGAAGTTAGAAGAATACAGACTTAAAAGGGAGCAGGAGGAAAGGCTGCAAAGAGAATCAGAGGAAAGATTGTCGAAAGAAGTTGAACAAGCAGCCGAGGATTTAAGGAGGAAAGAGAAAAAAGACAAAGATAGGGAGAGTCTAGAATGGGATACTACACATGATAATACAGAAGACCCTCCCTCTACATTTAGAGACACCCTAGCTAGAGGTCACCTCCCTCTCGCAGAATTTGGATTGGTTCCCTTTACTCCATCCAAACATCGTGTAGTAGCATGTCTGGATAAGGTAGTCTTTGACCCCAAAATAAAAACCATTATTCGGAGGTTGGAGAAGAGACAAAAGGTCAGCACCCAGCCTGAGGTAGTAATAGTGACTAAGAGAGTTGTCATGAAAGGTACTGACGAAGATCCGCAACTAATGGAATCAATCAACATTGCAGTTGCTCAAGCAAATTCCTATAATATTAACAGATTGAAGGAAAATGTAGATCAATACAAAGAGAAGATGGTAAGAATGAAGGATAATCTAATGAAAGAAAGAGGAGAAGGATGAGAAATGAAGAGAAAACATGATTCAACTCTTTTAGAGTTTGAGATATTCCAAAAATCCTACCAAGCTCTGGAATAAGAAAAGGATGCACTAGTACTCTCAGTTACAATCACCGAGGGAGAAAAGAAGGATCTTGAAAGCAAGATTTCGCAGTTGGAAACAAAGAAATCCATAGTTGGCACATGAATAGAATAAAGAGACACAAAACATCTCGCTAGAGAAAAAAATTGAGATAGCTAATGAAAAACATTTTGATATTACTCCCTTCCATAGTCAAGCATATTTAGTGCAAAGGAAAATACACCAGGTTCAATTAAAACTAGCGGAAGAAATATATAAGATTAAGCAAATAGAGTGGACAGATTGAAGGAAATAGCAGATAAATCAGTGGATTTCGGGAAAGGGTTGTGAGAGGTCGTAGAACTTGTGCAAATTCAGCTAACTTGGACTGGAGCCAATTTAGTTTCAACTGAACACATGCCCCAAAAAACAACAAGATGATTGAAGATGGAGTTGGCGCTCTTAGATTCAGCAGCAATGTAGCATTAAGATTGAACACAACGATTGAAAAGACTATGTAAAAGTGTAAGGATTTTTACAAGAAGATGTGCATGACACATAAAAAATGCCAAGCTTCAGCAGCAACCTAGGTTCAGGAATTTCCAAGAAAAGATCAACATTTGAAGAATCTTCAGCACAAGTTGCAGACAGACAAGAAAGCTATTCAAAATATCGAAAACATTACTGAGGAAGAAATTGGAACCTGGATTTCGCAAGCTTCTGTTCATAGATATCTCTTAGAATACTTGTTAAGATAGACCCCACCAAAGGTGACAAAGATCGAATCTCAGCTAGCTAAACATGAAGTAACTACACTGTTGTTAGAACTAGTGGACTAGAGAGCCATCACTGAAGAAGCTCATTCATGGGGAATTTTTATTGGGAAACCGGCTGGTCCCACCTAGGACTTTATTTTATCTCCATGTGGCACTTTATGTAAATTATTTTGTCTTATTTCTATTTTCCCAGTGAAAGCCACTAGAAGACAGATTTTGTAAATCAAAGAGTTAGAGAAGCCCAAAAAGGTAGGGGTATCCCAAAAGTCATTTGTAAAATGTATAAATAGGAGTAAAGGAGAACTTAGAAAAGACTTTTTCACTAGCACATACATGTTGTTATTTGTATGAAAACTATTTCTTTTATGAATAAAGGAGAACCAAATTTTGTTGGAGGAAGAGCTGTACTAGTTTCTAAATGGATTGTGTGGATTGTTGATGCCAAACTATTTCTTATTTAGTTGATATACAACTATGAGATCATTCTATTTTGATGAATTATTTCCGCTATATATGAATGATTTTACTGTCTGTTAAGAATCTTGTGTAAATAATGAGTAATGGATGTTTTAACATAACAAAGCTATCTTTGTTTATAATTTTTTGTTGCATTTATGTGTGAAGAATTTAAACAGCTACCTGTAGGATTCCACATACAACAATGCATTATATTACTCATTTCAATATAAACTCTACTCCCTTGGGGTTAGTTAGAATAATTTAGAATAGACTAGTTGTTTTTTCTTTTGGTGATTGAGGGGAAATCAATTCATGTAAGGCAAGAGGTAAAACCCTACATCTCACTTGTAGCTCACTTGTGAGGTTCTTGTTTTTCAATCACCTGCATTTAGTTTAGGGACTTTCATTTCATCCTAAAACATAAAATTACATAAACAGTGGACTGGGCCGCAACCGGTAAAACAAACTTAAAACGTTCTTTTAATTCTACGGTAGTCAGGCCGCTAACCGAACAGATTCCCCATTCCAAATAGTAAATGATCTAATTGGGAACGATTATTGGGGACAATCTCTACTATCAGTACCTGGGATTTTTCAAGCATCAACATATCCATTTGTTGTCTGGTTGGAAGGGGTAGGAACACATAATAAAAGAATTGATGTGGATGGTCCCTTTCTACCCTTTTTGTGCAAGTTATGATTGATACTTCTTCAATTAGCCAAGACATGGATATAGTCATCGATTCAGACCTGTCGATCGATAGTAATTTAGAGCAGCAATCAACTATACCTAAATCTCTTCCCTCGTAATCAAATGGATTTTGAGGTTGTCGTTGATGGCTTGATTTTGTTTTTGAATTTTTACTTTTTTTATTATAGTTTTTATTTTGAGGTTGAAGGATGAAGCTAATAATGGTGGCCATTACATTGTATATTTCAGATGAAGGAGAAAGATGGCATCGCTGCCACTCAACCAGAGAAATGAACAGGTTGAGACAGAAGTGAGAAACAAGAGCTTTGCGCAATTAAAAAATGTAGTTCAATCAATTGCAAACGTGACATAGTTTCAGTTGTAGTTATAGTTTTAAAAAAAATCAAAGAATTCAATTTCGGCTACCACATTTGCAGGTAAATCCTATCACATTTATTTCGTTTATTTGTTCAATCAAAGCCTGTTCTCTGGTTTCATAGCATGTTTATTATATTGAGTTTTGTTTTATGTGAATATATATATATATATATATATATATATATATATATCTTATATGTTTTATTTTTCATTGTTTTTCTTAAAAAAAACTAAAGAACGAAGAACGAAGAAGAAATTAAATTTGATTCCATTCCTTTTTTTTTTTAAAACAACCAAATAAAACTAGAAAATTTTATTGATTTAAGATAAAAATAAATGGATAAAAAATTAATTGGCAAATGGAGCCAAACTGAATTGCAAATTAAAAATAAAATCGATTAATCATGCTTGCAAAACATCAATTTATTGCTGGAAACATTTATAGACACCTCCTTTCTGATTTTTTTATTGCATACACTTAAAAATGAAAACTAAAACTAGCCCACGGGGGTACAGATTGACTAGCAAGTGCCGTGTAAATGAAGGAATGTTGTAAAGGAGGTCTCAAGTTCAATTCTCACCCTGACTTTTTCATACCCCATGCTTGCGGGCTGTGTGGACGCACTTGGGGTTATAGTGGTAGCCGAAGGCAATGGACCCCGTGTTAGGCAAGTACCAAAACCGCCCATTTACGGATTACCCCAGTAAAAAAAAACTAAAACTTAACATTAAACATGTTTTATTTTTAACCTACCTAATTTATTTTAATTAAAAATTAAAATAATTATTTATGTATTGTCGACTGTCCAATGTAACCATAATAAAAATTTATTCACATTCAATTTTTCAAATGAAAAATGGAAATATACAAGAATGTGCAAAACTAGTTGGTGAATATGTGATTTAACCAAATAGAAACACAAATGAAATTGATCTAACCTGGTACTTGCTTGAAACCATCTTTCGATAAGACTTTCATAGGCTCGATTTCCATCCTTGAGATCATGTTGCAAATCCTATTTGTCCTCCTCTCTCTCTTGTTCATATAATTGTTCCCCATCAAATTTATAGGGTTATTCAAATGTTGATTCCTTATTTTCTTCAGGAGGAGTGGTTAAGTTCTTGATGGCTACGAAAATATGCTCTTCTTGGGAAGAAGAGATCCCAGTTTTTACTAGGATTTGAGTCAGCTGTTTCGCACTTATGTGAATCATTAAACCCATGCTATTGGTATTCTTGTACTTCCATATAGATTAAAATCAAAACAAATTGAAATCTAAATTTAAAATTATAGGAGTAAAACTAATGGAAAAAATGAAATCACTCTTTGCAAAAAATAAAAAAATTAACACACTTCAAAAACAAAAAGAAATTAGGAGAAATCAAAACTAATGCATAATGAAATCAACCCAAGTATTAAAAAATCAAACAAATGCAAAATAATAAACTAAATGAAAAACACACTTGCATAGAAGATATATTCTTGCAGAAGATAAAAAAGAAAAATCTTTTGTAGAAATTAAACACACTTACATGGAGAGTAAATCACACCTTGCGAATAGGAACAACATATTTACATGCAAAGTAACAACAAGGATTTGGGAAGACCGATAAAAGTGGATGCGAGAGGCTGTTACACCATAGAAATTCCGTAGTGAAGGCGTCCTTGCATCTTATCGTTTTCCCTTCCCCTTGTTGTGTAAGATCAAAAGCAACCTATCTAAAATCCAATCCCCTTTTAGCACCTCCTCGGCAATGACGCCAAAAATGTCGAGAAAAATATAGGATAGTTATTTTGACATAAATTATCAATCCAGGAAGATCATAAACTTAGAGGCACAAGCAAAATATATGTAGGATTAGAGTGACACTAACATATTCTAATGCTTGAAAAGGAAACACACATGCGACTGAAATCTAAGAAATCATGCGACTAAAACTAAGAAAATGCATGCGATTGAATTAGAACATAGTTTACGAATGTAAGTAAAGTGATTGAAAGTAAAATTATTATACAAAAGCATGAAATTGTGTAACATAAATTTAACTATGAAATGATAGAATTGCATGAAATAAACTGACATGTGAGCTCACTCAAAATCAACACTACTAATGCATAATAAATAAATCAAGAATGGCATGGAGAAATGAAAATGCTTGATCCATTACGTAATTATCAAATTTCAAATCCATGACTAACTCTAAAATATATACATTATTTCTCTATTTCCACACCACTAAATAGTCCTCTTCTGAAATGAGGAGAGAACCCTCTTATTTATACATGAATAGTTTGGATAAATATATAAACAACTCATAATTACAGATCCACTTTTCTTGCAACCTATCCCCTCAAATCCTCCATAATATCTTTGATAATATATTATATATTCACGATCTTCTCCCTTCAATATGATTGAATAATTATGCCAAATATTCCTCAAATCTTCAAAGCTTGAAGATGAAATTCGAATTTGAGGCTAGGTGGTGATTTATGGCTTTGTTAAACTGTTCATATATGCCTGCAAATATCATAAAACTCATCCAACTTTGAGATATAATGAAAATATGTTAATTTTCTTAATATTTAACCACAAATTCTCTCAAAATACTTAGAAATAAACAATTTGGAAAATAACAAGGTAACCCATATTTATTCATGAAAATGGCATAAGGAACGGTTAATGGAGTGATGAATAGGGATGAGTGTGAGGAATGGTGAAAGAAAATATGATGAAAATACGACATTTGGGAGACAAAATAAAACCCTGCTTAAAAATAAAAATAGTTCCCTTCCACAAGGAGCAAAGAAGTTTGATGCTGGACCACCGACATAATATCACGAGAGATGCCATGCCTTGAATGCAAGCCTTACTAAGTAGAAACATTACTTGATCGATTCTGTATCATCCAAACACATTGTTTCTTCCAAGGAATCCTTCTCCACTCTCCTTCTATCAGGAGGAACTAGAATTCACATGGGAGATGACTCCCAAATCCTAGCTATCGGGAGAGGTTCAGTTAAAATCCAGCATGGTGAGTTCAAGAATGTTCTCTATGTTCCCTCTCTTGCAATAAATTTCTTGTTTGTTTACCAGATGACCCATACAATCTCTCCTAAGAGAGTTGCATTTGAATCTGACTTAGTTGAAATCACAGAAAAAGCTACTAGAAATCTCATAGCGAAAGGGATTGCAAATCATGGCACAAAGGCTTATGAGTTCTCTCTTTATTTTTTTTGTTTCACCTCCTATAGCTCTATTGAATCATGATTAAAACAAAAACAAGATATGGCATGAGATATCTGGGCATCTCAATTTCAAATATATCTAGGAACTCCACAATGACAAAATGGTTGAAGGATTTCCTCTCATCTAAACAACAGGTGGAGTATGTCCTGGTTGCTTGGTAGGAAAGCATCCAAATATGAGGTATGAATATGGGAAGGCACATAGATATTCCTACACACTTGATTTGATACACAGTGATGTGTTAAGACCAATTCCTACAACATTAATTAATGGTTCCAGGTATTTCCTTAATTTTATTAATGATTGTTCTAGGTTTTGTTGGGTATATTTCATGAAACAGAAATCATAAGTATTTGGAATTTTAAATTTTTTTTAAAGATTTGATTGATAATAGTTTCAGGAAAAAGATCAATTCCATAAGAACAAATAATGGAGGTGAATACATTAAAATGTATTTTCAGAATTATTGTGAATTTGAGGGGATTCAAATGGAACACTCAGTTCCACACACACCACAATAGAATGGTGTGGTTGAGAGGAAAAATATATCACTGAAGGAGATGGAAACCTGTCTTCTCCAAGCCAAGAATCTTCCTCCTTCTCTTTGTGCAGAAGCTATAAACTATGATTCATACATACAAAATAGAGTTCCTGATAAATCACTGGTTGGGGCCACTCCATTCAAATCAGTGCATGGGAATAAGCCTAATGTCTCTCACTTGAGAGTTTTTGGTTCCAAATCTTGGGCCAGAATACCCACTGATAAGAGAAACGCCTTCGAATCCCAGAGTAGAGAATGCATACCACCGGGATATGCATATGATGCAAAAGAATATATGTTGATGGAACTTGCAACTAGGAAATTATTCATTGAGAATAGTGTTCAATTTGAAGAAGATAAGCTTTTTGATCTAACACCATCCAAAGCACAAGAAGGTATAACCACTCTTCCACTACCTTTTGATGATGATGATTTGTCACATGTTTCAGATTCAAATGAAGAGGAACAAGATCAACATTATCTTGGTATGGAGACTGAACCTCATGAGCTTCTAAATCTAGATCGAACTCCCATCCAAAATCAATGGCCTAAGCCTAAATGGGCCCAAAATCCCATTGTTGCAATGAAGTATGGTGCTGGGAATCCATAAGATAGAAGGAGAACAAGGTCCCAGTATTAGAATGGGCATGTTTGTCTCTCACTCATAGCTTCACTTCCTACAGAGTGGTGCAACAAGGTTCCAGGAAAGAGCTACTTGATGATAGCGAATGATCAACTAGTTGTTCGACAAAAGAATAAAGTTGATCGTTCTTTTCCTCCTCGATCAAGAAAAACACACAGTACAACCATCATATTAGAAGAAAACTTAGAGTTTCACATGCACAGCTTCAGGATGCTACTGCACAGAAGAACTATATTGTTGCATAGTGCTGCAAATTGCAGCAGAGGTTTTGCAACTTATTTCCCAAAGAGGAATATTTTTCTCCTAAGAATAGCTATTATTTCCTGTTCCTTCTTATTTTTAGCAGGGGATGTTTCCCATGAGGTTTTTCCCTATTTCCTTGGTTTATTAAGCAGGATTTTAATTATTTTAGATTGTAATGGGTGACTTTTGTGCTTGTTTCTGGGGACCACAGTTTTCCAAGTTAGTATTAAGGGGGCGGGGGGGGGGGGTGTTAGGATTTATAATCCTCCCTTATCCAGATATAGTCTATTAGATGATTTTCCTAACTTAGGAGTCATTTTCTAAAGTTTGGTGCCACCATGATTTTGGTGCCACTAGTGCCATTAGTTCCACCAATGTTCCCCATTGGTTCTATCAGTGTGCCATATGGGTTCCACCGGTGCCAATCCATACACTTTAGGAGCCACTCCGAGTGCCACTACCAACCTCCATTAGCTGGTTTTAGTTGGTAGGTCGTTATGCTAAGTTTTCCTCTAGTTACATTCAGTTAGATGTCCTTCAGTTTAGTTAGCACTAGTCTTGCATGCTTGAATGGGGGTAGGAACCATTTCTCACCTACCTCATCCATTTAACTGGTTTAACTGATTGAGAGACTGAATTAGACATCTGGAGTTAGACGAGTGAGCTCTGGTAGTGATTTAGACACTTCTAGTTAGCCAATCAACCAGGGTTCAGTTGGTAGATTCGAATCTTATTCACATGATTCAAATTCTCCTTTATGTAACATCATTGTATACTACTAGTATTAATGAAGATAATGTTGTAATTTACTGATCATGTTTTATCAGTTTTATCTGAAAATTTTCTTATTCAGTGTACATTATTCATTCCATTTTACTACACAATTTTACCATTTCAATTGCACTCATTTCCTGTAGATCAATGGTTCAATAATTCAAACATGTAACGCCCCATATTTTGTCTAGGCATGTTTATCAATCACACATATTGCACTGTATTCACTTATTACCTATTCGACTTAGCTAGACTGAGTAAACTATGTCTTCAACGTGTGAGACCTGATTATATGTTGGTAATGTGTTTGAGATGTTACTATTCTAATGATGATACTATGATTATGATGTTATGGTTATGTTTACGCAATAACTATGTTGTAGTTATCATGATATTCCTTTCTTTCTTAACGACAATGTATGTTAATGGTTGACCTTGATGAAATGTGTTATATAATGATGTTAATGGTCGACCTTGATGATGTGTTATATAATGATTTTATGTGATGACAAGAAATGATGTTGATAATATGGACTAATGGATGATTGAACTGAGATATTTTTATAAATAGATGTTTGCAAAGTACTATTATTTAGGACCCAGGGGCTATGTAATCGTTGGATACTTGATATGAAGTGTGGTGTAGTACCTATTTCGCAAAAAAACCCTTATTTACCAAATTGATGATACGATGACACATTCCAATAACCCTGATAGCGGTACAATATAGTTTTGATAGGGTATAAACCTTGTATGTTGAGAGGGATGGATGTATTTCCCACCTTATTTCACTATGATACCAGGGGTCTTGGGAGGGTTATGCTAAGACACTCTCCGTAAGTTGTTGTGATGATGACAGTCAAATGCCTGCTATTTAGCTGACGTTATTGCTCTCAGGTTCTTATGTGGCCAGGTCGGTGAATCCAACATCCACTTCTTTACTAGTAGAGGAAGGCTATGGAGGATGTGGATGTAGGTTATGATGGCAGGATATGCTAGCTAGTATTGTTTGCAGGTTGGGGGTCTGTGATACCTAGTTAGCGGTAAGTACTTTTTTCCTTGAGAATGATTGATTTATTAGCCATAGTGAATCTAAAGTATAAATGATGTTATAACTTGATTGGTTAATTATTAATGATTTATGATGCTAAAATTATTATGTTGGAAGTACGTTGATTTGGTTATATACATACATTTGATTGTCATGTCTTGTATATGCGATTGCTATTTCTGGAAAAATGATTTTTTTTTCATTTAGTATATATCAATAGGGAAAATTGAGTTTTATTATAGTATGTATATGATCTATGCGTACACTGGCCATGCATGCATATCTGGTATATGTACACTAGTTTTGATGTTGTTGAATAAGTTGTCATTGATTCCAACAGTGTATAGTCATTGATGCCAACATGTATTGATGTCCCTTGAGGAGCCCCTTAGTGTTAAGTGTTAGTGTGTAAGAAAACCTATTGATCTTGTCCAAGCCCAAGTTTGAAGCCCTTGAAGCCCTTGGGAAAATGGAAAAATCCCTGAACACCATGTAGAGCGTTTAAGTACTTGAAGATGTTTTACAGTTCCCAAGATGTTTTTATGGTTCCTAGGTACCACAAATTATGCCCCAGTACTCTACAAATGTGTCATTGGTGGGTTGAAGAAGTTACAATAGTCAAAATGACCCTTTCAGTGGTCATTTCGGTTTATTGAGTTCATGGTACCCTGAGAGAAGGTCTAGTAACCCCACAGGTGGTGTCATGATGGATCTTAACCCTTGGAGGTCTCTCCCTATGGTTGATGTGGTTGAAGAAGTCTATGAAGCCCCTTTCTTGATCAATAAGCCTTGAAGAATCCCTTGGACCCACATTTGATGGCTTAATGGTCCTTGTCCCCTCAAAGGCAATGACGTGGTCATTGATGACTTGATGAATACTTGGAACCCTTGATGAAGATCTTGATTCCCATGTAGCCCTTGTTGGGGTCATGGAACCCTTGGATATGGTCATTATGCATGAGAAGGTCATGCACCCACATAAATGGCGGCATGATGAACCTTGGACACTATATGATCATTGATGGTGTATTTGGAAATGATTTGGGTCTTGGAATCCATACATATGGTGGTTTGTAAGCCCATGATTGTTGGAGCATTTGATAGGATGGAATATTTGGTCATGATTCGCTCATCACTTGGTGATGGATTCCTATGTGATGGGTTTAAAGTCCATGGAAAGTATCTTTTTTTACATATTATATGATATCTTTGAAAGAGACCTTGAAACCCTTGCATGTGGTGCATTGGGTCTTGAACCATGATGATGTATGGTCATAATAGTGGATATATGGCTATTGGGATGTAGATGGTGGTAGGGACCATCGAAATTCCTTGATATGTTGAAGAAGACTTTGAAGAAGTATTTGAAACTTTTGTAGTCGATGGTATGGTATTTGCCACCTTCATGTGTGGGGTCTTTGACGTCCTAGACATATTGAAGAATTTAAGGGTATTAGACCAAGAATTTGCAAATAAAACCATAATAGGAAGATATTCCTCATCAATCCACTTACATTGGTATGTGGAGCATCTTCTAACTCCTTACAGTTGAAGAGATATGAATTTTTGAAGTTGGTGTACCTTGCCTTTTTGGGTGAGCTGACCAAACAAAAGAGAATTTAATTATTTGTAATTTTGAATTGCATGTCGGCCCAAGGTAATAATTTTTATCCACAACATATATAAATAGAATATCAAACATTTCATTTTTTCACCACCAATTCTCTCAAGAATTTCGCAACTCTTGGAGAAAAGTGCAAAATTTTGTGACAGAGAAATTTCTGGGCATCTTCACTAAAATTTGCATAACTTTCTCATACGGAATCAAAATTACAAAATTCTTGGCTCGTTGGAAATCCTGTTAGGAGGTATATGTGATGACAGGATATAGAGTTTATTTTCGTGTTTCTACTTTTTCTTCATCTTATTATGTCCAAAAAGGTATGGCTCATGCTTCTGAGTTTCTCTTGTGATGGCACATGTCTCTCATGGATAGAGTTCATATTTGATCTTAGTATGTGAGCCTATATATTGGTATATATATTTGAAATTATTATGGAGGATATGATGATGATGTTGTGTGCATTTATGATATGATATGATACACTTTATGATGATAATTCATGTGATAAAGATGTACACTCTATGAAGTTGATGCGCTCCTATACAATATGATGTACATGCATACAATAGTGTGAGTATGCTATCCTATGCATTATGATGTATACTTGATGTTGATGATGCATACACAATGCACACTGAGATGATGATGATGATGCATATGATATGATGATGATGCATACTATATGAAGATGTTGCATACCATATGACGATGATGCATACCTATGATGATGATGCATGACGATGAATGCCTTAACATAATTACTTGTTTCGTAATTGTGTATGATGAGGCATACAATGATGTACATGAGTAGTGTCTGGTATTGAAATGACTTGTTGGTATACATGGATGATTTAGTAGTGATCAGAGTGCAGAGGTTACCAATAGTATATTCAGAGCTTGGTACATGTTGGTTCAGTTGAGTAGGATTGTCACAGGTTGCCTTATGTGCAGTTGGTTTGACTAAGATTGGTTGAGTTGTATGAGTAGTTGGTTTGATGCAGGTGAATTGAGTTCTTGGATAGACTCATATTGACTGAGTCATATGATTGATTTGTATAGTGTGATTGGACAGGTTATTGGTTCAGGTGTGGTGCAGTGATGAGGAGTGATCAGTTGATGATCAAGTGATGAGTTGATAAATAGCGATCAGATGATGAGAAGTGTGATACAACAAATATTGATCAGTTGATGAGTAGTGATAAGATGATGATAAATGGTTAGTAGTGGCAATGGTTGTGCAATGTGGTAAATACTGTGTAGTGTGGTAAAGACTGTGCAGTGTGGTACAGACTGTGCAGTGTGGTACAGACTGTGCAGTGTGGTACAGATTGTGCAGTGTAGTACAAGTGTTGATTAATAAGTCCATAGGATCAGTGCTATTGTGGTTTAATATTTCATTGTATATATTCTTATTTGGGTGGTAGGACGGGGAAAGGAAAGGAGGTCATAACCTCCTTCTAGTTATAGCCGAAAAACTAGGGAGTTGGAGCTTCCTTCAAGTTGTATCTTGTAAATCAAGGGGTTGATGCATCCTTCCAGTTGTAGCTAGAAAATTGAAGTCTTTATAATAATGGGATTGGTGTCTCCTTTCAGTTATTTTTGGAAAACTATTTTGGAAAGGCTTCTGTGGTTTTTCCCCCATGGCTTGGGTTTCCACGTAAAATATGGTATTTTTTGTTTCATGCTATGTTTCTTATGTGATGATTATATAACGATGATGATAATGATGGTGATGATATAATGATAATGTGATAATGCATATTATTGAATAAGTTGTTGATTGTTAAAAGTAAAAATTAATAAAATCTACGCATATGGATTCACCCCCCCCTCAGTGTAATTGGTGTGTTCAACAATTGGTATCAGAGCGTTTCCTTCACAGAAATCCTTCTCATATTGAAGGAGATCTTTGACACGCCATGGGGTTCTCGGTAAATGGATTACCATTGTTTCATGGAATGAATTAATACATATGGAAAAGAAGAATGTAGGTTTATCTTGAGGTAGAAGCAATTGATGTATGGCAATCAGTTCTTACTGGATATACTCCTCCAACAAAAGTGAAAACAACAACTCAGAAGGAAGAAAACAACAGTAATTATTTGGATATGGAAGCCATCCTTGAAGGCCTAACAGATATCCAAAAGAAGAATATAGGGAAGTGCAACTCAGCTAAGGAACTATTGCTTAGATTATAAAAACTGTACTCCAATAAAGAACAAGAATCAGAGGTTATGGAATTAATGCTTGGCGATCTAACATATCTCCAAAAGGATAAAATAGGAAAGTGCAACTTAGTTGAATAATTATCATTCAAAATACATCAGCCAAACTCATATGAAGAACAAGAAGCAAAAGATATTCCCATTAAAAGGTCAGTACAAGATCCATGTAAGTATGAAGGTAAGTCCCCTGAATACTCTATTTGTAATGGTTTTAAAGAGATTCATTTATCAGGTATAGAATATAAGAGCCATTTTGAATTCACAGAATGCAATACTTCATATTGTGATGAAAATCCTTGCTCTCTGATAAGTGATAGAAATCTAACAGATATTATGATAGACAATGAAATTACTGATGTTTTACAAGAAGTCAAAAATATTTCTGAACATAACCAGGTATTGCAGGAGCAATTGGACAAATATGAGAAGAGGAATCAAGAAGAATATAAGAAGTCCACACAAACCATAATTGATCTAAAAATAAAAGTCAAATAAGCTACCATAATCAAAGAAGCCATATCCAACTCTTTGGAAGCTAAACTTGAAAAGTCAGCTACAGAAATTGAAAAGCACTCAGAAGAAATTGTCAAGCTCAGAAGACTTCTAGAAGATAAGGAAAAAGAATTGATCTTCAACCTACAAGACAAAGACGGTGAGATAAGTACCTATAAGGCTAAAGAAATATTGGAAGAGAAGTTAAGAAGAAAACAATAACTTGAAATCAAATCCTTGAAGGTAGAGTTGTTACGGAGAGAAAATTCCTATGGCTTGGGGTGTACCACAACAGACATGTAAACATGAGAAATCAATCCTTTCCCAATATGTAAGAGAAACCAAACATATAACACTAAGGGATCCCAAAACATATTTTATTTCGAACGGTTGAACTAGATCCCCATTTAGCTTTTTCCAATCCCACTTGCGCTAGTAATTTCTCTCAACAACAACAAACAAAGCAAGCATGCTATATAATATGGTGTTAGATATAATCTACAATATATAATAAACAATGTATAAGAAATTAAATGTATCCATGGATTCAATATTTACATTCAAATGCACATCATTGGACAGGAAAAGATATTTCTATTAATCATAATCACAGATTACACAAGTGACAACCTCTATCGACACGTCTACGAACCGGAGAAACCGAGTCCTCCACCTGGGCCTCCACCACTTCAGTCCTCCATCTCTCGATAGAAAGCTAACAAGCAAAGGGAAGATTGGGAAGAACACAAAGTGCTCCAAAGGGACAAAGGGATGCATACACAAGGATAAACTACGGCAATAATGGACTATAGTTATGTTTCTCTTCAATTCCTTATCTTCAATGTATCAAAGGGGTTCCTTATATAGTACTCCAATGGGGTAATGGAGGGTCAAATATAAGCGATCTCAAGGAACATGGAAGGCTACGAGTCAGGATCTTTGGACTCATCCAAGGAAAAATCCAAAACCATTTGGATTTCTGCACACACCCTAATGTACGTAGGTTTGAGGTCAAAACTCGCGTGTACACGCGGTTATGAGGTTAAAAGTCGTGTACAAAAACTAACAGGTGTTTTTAGGGATGAAATTGGAAACATCAAAGGATAATATAAGTCCATGGGGTGTTAGGAGTCTGCAGAGGGACAAAGAAGGCCATAACTATGTGATCAACCATGTGTGGTAAAATAAGCTATAACAAATGCCCCTTAATGTGTGAGGTTAAAGGGGTAACATGATGGCCGAAATACATTATAAAATCCATTCCAAAAGTGGAGTGATGAAGAAATAGGTGGAAGAACCATCCATCCTTCAATATAGTACAATAATCAATATCTGCATGTGACTATAAACACACATAGTAGTCCCGGATACATTAGAGTACAATGGCCATGAATAGGCATGATATACAAAATGGGACATGTGTGGTCATCGCCACGTACAATATACAATCGATCAAAATATTCATGTTGAATATATACAATGGATCAAGATCTCCATAAAATAGGAAGATATACAATGGATCAAGAACTCCATAATGGCTAAAGATATATGACATACAACAGAATCAAATCACGAGAGCTGACATCTCATAAACACTGGCACAATGAAGGAGGAAACATATGTGGAATTCCACCAAGATGAAAGGTATTCTACACAAACCTCTACAAGTACATGTCCTACTATGTGAATAGATGTGTTGAGGTAGGACATAGTAGTCCATCATCTGATTACCGATCATTAATGTATACCGTTAATAGATGCGAGGAATAAAGGTACAAAGTGCAATCCAACAAGTGTGAATAGATGTGTTGAGGTTGAGCACTTGGAAGAATCCATCGATCAGGGGACATTGATGTATTCCAAAAATTGTTGATGGCGAGAGAACCTACCACTGATGAATATAAGTCTCAAGGGCACTCAAACAAATCTAGACTCCTATTCCAGAATAAATGATCTGAAGTCGATGGAACAGAATCTGTTGGAAGGAGGGAATTAAGGAATCCCCCATCAACCAACACGAGGTACTCAGCAATGTTGTATAATTTGGAAGAACTCAAACAAGATGTGCATGAACCAGTAACAATACTGGGAATGGAAGACCTACAAAGTCAAGAAAAATAAGGAATGGCCAACTCAGGTTTCAACTTCCTTCGAACAAGAAAATAAAATGAATGGTGACTGAAGGTAGGAAACATGGACTCAATATGCATACTGGGACATCTCTGTGACATAGGAGGCATCAACAGAGGCTCCATGGGGACTGGAAGCTTAACCAGTTGGTGGAGACAAACTCAGAGTAATGAGTGCAACTCCTAAACTAAAACTAATAACCCAACCAATGGATGTGATATACAGTGCTTTTTTCGAAGGAGACACAACTCGACTACTATTCGGCTTTTTGGTTTTTTTATATTTTTGGGATTTTTCAAATATTTTGAAAAGCTTGAAAAAGAATAAAATTGATTTATAGTTAGAAATATAGGAGGATACGAGTGTCATGGGACAAGCAAACTAGTTCCAAGCAGCGGAACATACCTATGCTCAATGCAAGGAAATTTGTGCAAGATAACGACACTCGAGGGAAGGTCCCCTCCCAGTAAAAAATGGGGAATCAAGCTATGAAGGATATGTACAAGGCTCTTCTTGGCTAGACATGAGACAAGCTCGGGCTATATGGTTCATAACTATGACATAGGAAGTCGGCATAAGGCTCAATAAGGAAATAAAAAATCATGAAAATGCAATTACAACTTGACATATACAAGGGAGTCTTGGGGTAATGGCCAGCATAAAGTTCAAGAGGTGAATGAGGCTCTTACTAAAAGACATGGTGGGACTATACAAATGACTCCCACACCCTAAAGGGGAAATGTTAGCATGGGCATCAAATGTAATACAGGGTCTAAATAGGGTAACCATGTATGGGAAATCTCTACCATTCGCATAATGTCACTTTTAAAATCAGCATGAAGGCTCCATGAAAAGATGGAATGGGTTCATACCTAGGGTTAATATGAAACGGTCATAAGGTCATGCAAAATGCAAGTGGATTTGAAATCCTAACCTAGATTCCATTTTAGACATAATACCTGATACAGGCATGAATAGGTCAAAGACACGATCAAACCGCACTCAAAACGGGTTCCTACAACATCAAATTAGTTCAAATGGTCCAAAATGGTAAGAAAGTGGGTTAAATTTCAAACGTTTTTCTATAAAATAATGAAAAATTAAAATTTTCATACCATTTTGAATTTTTACCCACCATAGTGAATTTGAGTCCAGAACTTCAGAAGCAAATTTTGGGAGCATCGTCTAGCGGAATCACTCCACGTTAGATCCAGGTAGATTCCCTTGCCCCTCTCTTTTGTTTTCATGTAAAATTTTTAAATTTTCATGGTCAATTTTTTTTTGGGGCCATCCCAAGTTGGGCGTTTCAGCCCATGCGGATATCGGGCCTTTTTCCGCATATAGGGATCACTATAGGTATAAAATGCCACGAAATCAACATAAGTACGTTGCTATTTTGCAAACAGCCGCGGATAGGGCCATGAACAAGATTTTCATAGGAAAATAATGATCAAATTTTTTTTTTGATATGCACGATGGTACTAGAATGGAGAGAGAGGGAGCATGGTTATGTTGAGCAAGCTGTTCAGGATGACCTCATGGATCAACAAGCATTACAGGAATGCGAGATATACAAGTTTTTGTGCCTTGGAAGCTTGCGGGTAGAGCCAAGGCTACTCCAGCTTGTGGTAGACTATTGGGATCCAGAGTCTGAGACCTTTCTGATAGATGGGATGTCCCTCAACATTGATATTGAGGACATATACTTCATTACAGGTTTGTCCCAATGGGGGAAAGTGGTGAACCTCTGATATCATGGACCAGGAGGTGGGATTACCATAGAGAAGTACATAGCTGTGTAATGCTTCCTTGATATAGAGAAGGTTGGCAGTCAAATCCTGACAAACTCAATACAGAATCTGGGGCTGAAATCCATACAATTGGAATTGATTAGGATCACAGGGATAACATCACTCCATCATACCTCTCGGCCACTAATGTTCTATGCGGTGGAGTGCAGGTGTCCCGTGATATATGATTGGAGTATGACACTTCTGAGCAACATGAAGCAACAACTCAGTGACTGCAAGATGGGTCAGGTGCAAAACTTCGGGTTTGGTAGCATACTAAGCACATTATTTTTTGAGAGGGTGCCAGGTTTAAGCCCTATAGTAGACATTTCTCCACATGGAGTCAGGGATCCGGCTGAGTGATGCTGAGCCAATGTCATACGCAAACTGGGAGGGGGAAGGGTGGCCAACCCCTACCCAACAAAGTTCCTTCCATGGTGGCATAGGTGGATAGTCGCCATAGAGGAATATCCCTATGCAAGGATCAACTTTCACAGAGATTGAGACATACCCCTACCACTAGGAGCAGCTTATGGAGACATAGGTAACGAATCCCAAACTCTCTTTTTAAATTTTGAATTATTTAATTTTTTTGTGTTTTTTGATATGTGGAATCAAAAGACATTTTTTTGGTGTGACAACACATAGTGATACTTTGTCATATAAATGCATATGTGGGACCATGACAACCAGATGGATTTCCTCTTCATCAACGGAGGGGAAGGGGTGATGATCTCATGGGTGCGGATGCAGAGTGTACGCTCCAAACCATCCACACAAACTTCATTCGGTTGAAACAGAGGGTTCCCATAGCGCAAGTCGAGGACTTTCCTGAGGCCATGCAGTGCCAGGTGGTTGGAGTACCATGGGAATGGGTTCGATTGTTTCACTGGATATCTGGAGCCATGGTGTGCTACCATGATCATCACCCTCCTCCACCACAGACTTAGAGACCTGAGTGTATATTTTTGTATGACCTTGTAGTATATTTTGGTGGCTTGGAAGCCCCAAGTTGTGAGACTACCAACTGTGAATCAAGACGTACCTCAAGAGAAAGGACACCATGTGAAATGGTATCAAGAAATAACTCAATAACAACACTATATTCATCAATATTGTTTGACAAAGGCTGAAAACATACGCCTCCTTAAGATAACACTTGACCCGTAGGATAATAGATCACTAAACAGTTGATGTTGAATGTTGATTATGGCGGTTAGCACCATCAACGAATCCTATGTAAATCGTAGAATCCATCGACAACTTCCATAAAAAACAAAATCTAATCAACAAACCCGACCACCATAAGAAAACCAAACTACACTATGCAATCTGTACAATAGTATAAAAAAATCAGCCCTGGTTGAAGATCATGCATAGTATTTTTTGAGATAGAGCCCATTTCTAGGATCTGCCAAGGTTGTCCCTTCATAATAAACCAGCTCATAGGTTCCTTTCTAAGACACGCTTAACCACGTAAGGACCATGCCACATAGGGTTAAATTTTCCTTCCCCTAAGGGTTCCTTAGCTTGATATCATAAAAGGACCAAATTGCCTTTACTAAACCTCCTAGGATGGACAAACTTATCGTATTGGACCTTAACGTGACACTTGTTAACCTTAAGAGACACTAGAGCATCCTGACGTTGCTCATAAAGCTACTCCAAGTGGACTAGCCGCTCTTGCAATGCGGAAGTCTTTGGTAAAATCTATATAGCTAGCTTCAAAGAAGGGATTTCACATTCAACCGGTAATACTAAATCCACCCCATGCACAAGCTAATAGGGAGAAAAACCGATGGCAGTCTTGACCGCGGTTCTATAGGCCCACAAAGCAGGATACAACATGATATGCAAATTATTCTTGCTTTATGCGATGGTTCGTTGGAGAATGGACTTAAGTGACTTGTTCAATGCTTCAACCTGTCCATTTGCTTGAGGACAATAAGAAGAGGAGTGCTCTTGCTTATAACCTAACTTTAAAGACAACTCTTCCATCATTTCGTTCTAAAAGTGCCTGCCATGGTCAGTGACAAGCTCTCTCAAAATGCCAAACCGGGTGATAATCTGTTTAAATACGAAATGTGTGGCTTTTTCATTGTCGGATTTAACTGTGGGAACAACCTCTACCCATTTCATAAGTAATCGACAACCACTATAATATGATGGTTCCCCTCAGTCGAAGCTGGATTGCAAACCATAAAATCAAGCCCCCACTTGGTGAAGGGACCAGCGATGATAATAGGATGCAAAGGGGTAGGACATGAGTGCATATTACGTGCAAACACCACACAAGGGTGGAACTTCTTAACCACATTAATGCAATCTTTAAAGATAGACGACCAAAAATAGGCCGCTCTCAGGATTTTTTGGGCTATAGAAATCCCAAATAAATCACCACCACACGCCCCTCCATGGAAATCATTAATCATGACCCCAACCTCCACAAGAGTTAAAAAACGACGTAAAATGGAATCAACCCCATGACAGTACAAAGTGTCATCCACTATGAGGTAGTTCTTTGCTACGTGACATATTCATCGCCGCTCATCTTGTGAGAGGTGAGTAGGAAACTTCAATGTTTGCAAATACACGATAATATCCCCGTACCTAGGGTCTGCAGTTGATATGAGGAAGAGATGTTCATTGAAAAAAGAATCCTCATAAACCTCCCCTTCATCCAAAGTCAGAAAATAGGACATGATCTCAACAAATATTAATGGCTTCTTCGATTTTGCCGAAACAAACTTGAGTTCAAACTCTTGCAAGATTACAATCCATTTATTATACTTTCCCCCAATCATCCTTCTTGTGAGGATGAATTGAAATGGATTGATGTGAGATATGACCAAATTTTGACAAAGGAGAATGTAATGCCTCAAACGCTGAACCACGTGGACAGTGGCCAAGGCTATCTTCTTCACATGGGAATAACAAAGTTCCATGTCAATCAAGTTTTGGCTAAGATAGTAAATGACATGCTCATGGAGCTCCTCATCCTCTTGAACCAATACCATACCAATTGTCTCTTGAGATGTGGCCACATAAATAAAAAAGTCATGGTTGTAGTTTGGTCGACTAAGCACAGGGGCCATTGCTAAGGCTTTCTTCAAGGCATCAAAAGACTCATAGGCTCGCTCATCCTAGTAAAAATGGGTGTACTTCTTCAACAAATGCATGAATCCTTTAGTCAAATTACAGAAGTTGACTGTGAACCTTTGCAAGAAGTTCACCATACCTTGTAAACATTGAATATGTTGAATGTTATGCGAGGGGGAAAATTGAATTATTTCCTCAAACTTCAAGGGATCAACTCTAATACTCTCCCTAGACACAATGAATCCTAGTAAACACATGAACTTCACACACAAGATTCACTTATGAGGGTTTAAATGAACTTGATAATGATGACATATTTTGAACAGTAATCACAAATGATATGGATGACGCACTCTGAATTAAGAGTGAGAAACTAGATCATCCAAATACACTTCAATAATCTTTTTAAGATCATTAAAGATCAAAGTCATGGCCCGCTGAAAGGTAGCTTTGGCATTTTTAATGCCGAAGGGCATTTTCTGATATGCAAAAGTTCCCCAAGGGAAAATAAATGCAGTCTTGTGTTGATCCTCGGGTTTAATCTGTATCTGATTATATCCATAGAAGCCATCCATGAAATAAAACACCTCACTTCCTACACACTCATCCAAGATTTGATCAATAAATGGCGTAGGGAAATTATATTTAGGAGAGGGTCGATTTAAATCATGTAAATCCATGCATATTTGGATCGTTCCCTGCTTCTTATCCACCGGAATGGGATTTGAAACCCACTTCATCAAGGGAATGGGATAGATGAAACTAGCTTTGAGCAGCTTCTCTATCTCTGCTTTAATGGTGGGTACTTTTCTAGGATTCATCGCATGCAAACGTCGTCAAACCGGTTTGGCATCCGGATAGGTTTTGATTTCATGTTTGAAAATATGAGGGTCTATACCTGGAATTTCTTCATATGACCAAGCAAAAACATCATGAAAATGTTTAAAAATATCGGTTTACTCTTTAATCTCATTGGTGGTACAATTCGCCCCAATGTACATCTTCTCCATCTTACTAGGATCACGAGAAATATTGATAGGTATCATTGGTGACAAGTTAGCCATGTTCCCTTCAACAATATGGCTAGGAGATTTGAATGGGACCATGGGACTACCAATTTTATCTCTTGGAATTGCCTTAAATTCATCACACTCTAATTGATCAAGCTTAGGAAGAAAATACGATCTATGGTACAACTCTTCCCAAGGTTTATCTTCTCCTGACATAGCCTCGAGAATAGCTTCATCTAATGGGAACACATAAAGGAAATCTTGAGAGTGAGATGACTCTACATCCCAAGCAGGAAGCTCATATGGGTCCTCCTCCTCTATCCATGAAGAGGAAGGACTAGGCTCTAAACTAGGATCAATATTAGCTTGATACGCCACCAATTCTGCAGGAAACAACAGATTTGTCTCAGCAAGTAAATAATTTCACTCGAAGCACTTGGTGAAGGAAGAATCCAAGGATCTCCCATATGAGAGGTGTGAAAAGAAACTGAGCTCAATGAGTTCAAAGCTCTACTAAGACGAGATCCAATCATAAGGATAGGTGCAGGACAACTAAAGGATCCCGTGAGGGAAAAATACATACCCACACCCACATTCTTAGTTGTTGGTTGAGAATGATTGATAATTGGGATGGAATCTCCTGATGATGCTTTCAAATTCGGATGCTGGAATGAATTCTAATAAATAGTAACGATCTTCCCATCCAAAGGAAAACAAATGAATCAAAATAGAGAAGAGGCTACAGCTTGCATATTATACATCCAGTTCCTACCCAAAAAAATATTATATTCAAGTGGCGTATCCACCACCTTGACCTCAATCACAACGATATTCCCCCCTAGTTGGAATTATAGAGAAGGAAGAATGTCATGCAAACGAAATGATATTCCATTGAAAGAAGTCAACATGTTACCATATTTATACAACCTAGGAGAACCTAAGCCCTTCCAACAGGCCAAAGACATCACGGAAGCAGCAATGCCTTCATCAATCACCGTGTGCTTGATGGTGTGGTTTAAACACTCTACATGAATCATTAGAGACATGTAGTAAGGAAAGCGAGGTTGGATTGCATGATTTTCAAATTTGATCATGGAAGGAGAGCAATCATCACCAACTCCAAGGGTAGACAACAAGGCCTTTCTCTGTGGAGAACAAGTCTGCAACACTTGTAATGCAGACATCACACAAGGAGTCTAGCCCAAATCCTCGACAATTGAATAGTTTTGGGCAACTAGAGCATTAGGATTGTGCCCCAAGCGCTTCAAGACTCCCTTAGGAATGTGAGGCAAAGCTTCAGGTTTATCCGTAGGCTTTTCAATTTGCAAAGGGACCTTAGGTGGAGCGGGTTCTTTCCCAAGGTTCGGTTGTGAAGCGCCATAGTATTTTGAACGCGTCATGACATTCATAGCATTCACCATGTTGATGGAACCATGTCCACTAGTAGCATCTGGTGGGTTTTGAGTCCCACCAAAAGCACAACTAGGATCCACGATCCTTGAGTTCATATTTTGATTATTTGGTAAAGGGTTAGTAAACACATCTGGGCCCTGTGCTATGAACTTCAAGGAATCTTCCATACGAGGGAACAAGTGAGTGAGGTGATTGTCCTTAAACAAATTACAAGGAAACTTTACCTTACGATTAAGCTGGTTGTCCTCCCCATAATTGTTTGTGTTCTTGTCATTATTATTAGTGTTCTCATTTTTATTCCCACCCTTACTAGTATTCTTTCCTTTCTTTTTATTCCTTCCAGGTTTTTGGTTACCTTTTTCATTTGACAATTGTACTGAAATCACATCCATCGATTGGGTAGGATGAGACGAAGCCATAGCTTGTCCCAACGCAGGCCGGTTAAGTGATAACTGACACACTTGTTTTGTAACCGAATCTGTAGGTTTGGTACTTGTGGAGCCAACAATACTATTGGCATGTGGCCCAGTTTTAATATTGGGGTCGAAATTGGATCTTGGAGCATTCAGGATAATGTCATACAAGAGTCTGGACTGAGCATAAATAAAATCCAACTCTTGAGCCCTAAAAATAGCTTGGTCCTTATTTTGCACTCTGGATGTGGAAAAATCCTTTGCAATGAACCACTCTAGAAGAAACTATGGTGGTATAAAGGATTTAATTAATCTCTTCCGTCTACACCACTCTTGAATATGATCCGAAATATGGGTGGCTTTATCTTGCTAGAAGGTCAACAAGAGTTCAGTACCGAAGTCGTAATGCATGGATAGCTAGAAGTGACTAACAAAATTCATGTCTAGGTCATAAAACATAGTATTGCCCCCCCCCCCCCAGTAACTCTATATACCATTTTTCCGCAGGACCCATGACGGTGCATTGAAATAGCCTCAAACAAATGGAATCATCGATTAAGGAATTCGAAGAGCACCAAAGGTGGAAGGTTGTGACGTGCTCACTAGGATCTTCACCAGCCTTACCTTCTAAATTTGGAATGGACAAAGGAAGTTTGGTAGGGACTTCTGACCATGACAGATTATGAGACACCGGATCATTTCTCAATCTTGACAAATCAGGTAGATTTAAAGTTACAAGGAAAGGGAGCCTAGGTTGAGCCGGTCGATGCCACACTCCTTGATAAGTTTTGTTTTTGTAAGGTTGATTACTATAGACACCATGGCCTTGGCCTGTGGGATAATAACCTCCTCCCATTTGACCCATGAAGGGTTGCATGTAAGGATTGTGATTTGGGTTACCTTGAGACTGGGGCCCTAGAAAGCCATAATTATAAGATTAAGCGGGTTGTTGATACCTGTACCCATAAGGTTGATAGGTTTATCCATAATATGGTCCATAGGAAGGTCCATATGAAGCTCCAAAAGCTGGACCATGAGATTCTCCACGAAATGTCCCATGAGATGGTCCATAGGAAGGTACATAACCTATTGACACATGAGGAGGTGCTTCTTCTCGTGATGATACAGTGTTAGAAGATGCAGAACGGACATGGGTTGTAGTAGAAATCCGGCCCAAAGGACCACTAGAGTTAGGAAGAGGATGCGTCAAAAAGGAATTTGAAGGAAAAGGTTGAGGAGATGATGGAATATGTGAAGAAATATAACTTGTACACCCAATATTCACATGTCTCGATTGAGGTCCCTAAAGAGGAATACTAGTGCTAGGCCTAGGCCACCTATGTGAAGGAATTTCCACCGCTGGAGTGGACGGTGGAATTTGACTACTACTACCAAACCTCTCCACATGGAAAGGAATGGAAGTGCCCCCAGGCACAGTGTCAGGGTCACCACCCAATTCGACATTGGATGCCACATTGATCTCAAGAATATTAGGCATGCCATACCTAATGTGGCCAGTGATGGTGGGTACATGGTGAGTCTCGTGACCCGGACAGTATAACCAATACCGGGGGTCAGAGCTTATGTAATCATGAAAATGTAATGGATCTTCTTATCATGGTTTGGATTCATAAGAGCTAGAATCAGGAAGAGTCCCATATGTGCTTGAAGGCTCAAATTCGACCACCAGTGGTGGAGAAGGGGGAAGCTCTGGAACCTCATACTCATGACGACTCATGGTGAGATGTGTGTGTGAATCAATGTTAGAATCAATCCACATGGAATGTCTAGTTCTTTTATGTGAAGGAAGAGGAGATGTAGAAGGAGGAAGGCCTGCTAGTCGAATAGAATAGCATAACACTACACTCGGATCCACAACACCCCCAAAAAAACCAAAAGACTCAATCTAGCTACGTAACCAAAGCAATATAGCGTGAACAGAGCATACACCTAAGAAAACTACAGTCAACAAGCAAGAAAACCAACGGTAGTATATATGAGCTCCTAAATGAAGCAAGTATGTCTCGCCTAGGAGAGGATTGATACTCCCATACACAACAATTGGAGGTTCGTAACCAATTATAGTGGCCCTCAGCTTCAACGCATATAACGACTGTGATGTCCGACCCCTACCTAGCCAGGACACCTGTAGAACAACCTATGAAAATACCCCCTCGATACCTAGGTAAGGAAACTAAGGTCACCTCAATATAACCAACGCTCAAGTAGATAGTCGTAGGCAAGATTGAACATATGGGTAGGTTAGCAAAACCCGAAATCCTGAAAGCAAAAACGGGTACCCTAGGGGTGCATCAATTGTACCTCAAAGGCCCCCAGATATGAATACAATCCTAGAAATATGTTTGGTGCTCATATAAAGTGACCATCATTCATCCCAACCATAATCTGGTGCACTGCCTCGTTCTTAACTCCCGTGTAAGAGGAGTGTCCTGAGAAAGACTAATTATACCAAGGGTTTCACACTCTCCCTAGACAAACACCTACGTGTTCTGTTTAGTGGTTTTGGAGAATTAACTCACAATGAACTATTCCAAAACCCTAAAACCTAATCTTGTTGATGCACCCTATAAAAGAAAAAAGTGTAATACATTTTATTAATCGTTGATTTGATTTGGTTGTGATTACTCAAAGGGTAATGGTCGTGCAACTCATGAAGTTATGACTCAACAATAAAGAAAATATGCACACCTAACAAGGAATTCCAAGTGCAATCTTGTAGAATGAAAAACAGGGTATTCCACTAAATGAAGTGCAATATTTTCCTTTCAAATGTCAGTGCAATCATTCCTATATGAAAATCTAACTAAATTTCACCAAGAAAACCTAGTGCAAGTACCATGCAAATGAAAAATGCAAGCAATGCATAACTATGCAAAAGCAAAATGTTTTTTTATTTTTTGAAGTAAATTAGATATGAAAGAAAAATAATGACGCTACCACCCTCAGACTCTGCAACCACTCACAAACAGAATCCAAGCAAAGAACCAAGGTAAAAGAGACCTAATGCACTAATCCCCAAAACAAAAAATGACAAGAATGCATGATAAGACCAAAGCTTATAAAATAAATCAAAAAAGTTCTCTAGTCAGAAATAGGAAATGTATACAGACTCCATAAGCATCCAAGGAGACTCGACAATCATCAAAATTCACCCAGCAACACTTAATCCTCTAAGTAAGGCTCAAAATAAAAGTATGCGTGACTATTCTCAGTAAACCTGCGTACATACGCGACTGTTCTAGGAAAACCCACGTACAAGAAGAAAAAGGGAGAAAAATAGGGAAAAAAGACAAGCTAAGACAAAATTTACTTCTTCAAGACCCTACTAGGAAAACATGCCCCAAGAAATGACATAGAAATAGATAAATTAGAGCAATTCAATTACATTGAATACCAGAAACCCGTAAAGAAAAACAACTAGGAACCTCCCCAGTGGAGTCGCCAATTATGTTATCGCGAGAAACTTCCTATGGGTTTGGGTGTACGAAACAATAGACAGCTAGACATGAGAAATCAATCCTTTCCCAATATGCAAGAGAAACCAAACATCTAATACTAAGGGATCCCGTAACATACCTTATTTCGAACGGTTGTAGTAGATCCCCATTGAGGTTTTTCCAATCTGGCTTGTGCTAGTAATTGCTCTCAACAACAAAAAACAAAGCAAGCATGCTATATAATATGGTTTTAGATTTACTCTAGCATATATAATCAACAATGTATAAGAAATTAAACATATCCATGGATTCAATATTTACATTCAAATGCACATCATTTGATAGGAAAAGATATTTCTATTAATAATAATCAGAGATTACACAAGTGACAACCTCTGTCGACACGTCTATGAACCGGAGAAACCGATTCCTCCAGTTGGGCCTCCACCACTTCATTCCTCCATCTATCGATAGAAATATCACAAGAAAAGGCAAGCTTGGGAAGAACACAAAGTGCTCCAAAGGTACAATGGGATGCAGACTCAAGGATAAACTACAACAACAATGGACTATAGTTATGTTGCTCTTTAATTCCTCTTCTTCAATGTATCCAAGGGGTTCCTTATATAGTACTCCAATGGGGTAATGGAGGGTCAAATCTAAGTGATCTCAAGGCATATGGAAGACCAAGATTCAGGATCTTTGGAATTATCCAAGGAAAAACCCAAAACGATTTGGATTTATGCACAAATCCCAGTGTAAGTGGGTTTGAGGTCAAAACTCGCGTGTACAGATGCTTATGAGGTTAAAAGTCATGTACAGAAACTAACAGGTGTTTTAAGTGATGATCTTGGAAACATCAAAGGATAATATAAGTCCATGGGGTGTTAGGAGTCTGCAGAGGGAAAAGGAAGGCCATAACTATGTGATCAACCATGTGTGGTAAAATCAGTTGTACCAAGAGTTACAGAAGGTATGTGTGGCAAAATTTGAATTTGAAAAGGATCTCTTAGAACTCAGAAAGGAGAATCATATACTAAAAGGTCAACTGCAAATACCATGAGGATGATCAGAATTGAAAAGCACAGATGGAAGACAATATCTTTTATCTAAACAAACATGTAGAAGAAGTACATAAAATAGAAGAATATCTAACAAGATAACTCCAAGAAAAGATAGAAATTTGTCAAAATCAAGAATTGGAGATCCTCTCTTTGAAGGAAGATCTAGACAAAACAACTACTCAATTAAAGACAAATTTGAAGATCAAAAATAACATTGAAGAAAGTAAAAGATCGTTGGAAAAAGAAGAAAAGAGTAACAGTAATACATGTATTCTCAGAATATCCAATGATCAACAAGAATCAAGAGAAGTTACTGCTTAGAGATATCCTATAAGGTTCCATGGTCACTGCTACAAGTGTAACAACTATGGTAACAAAGACATTCATTGCAGAGCTCATGACATAATCACTTCAAAAAGAAATCAAAGTACATTTTCGGTTCAGTGTTACAATTGTTATCATTTGATCATTTCGTAAAACCTTACAGGATGCAGGGACACGTTAAATTTTGGAGAAAAAAGAAAGTTCAATCGAATGACATGAACAACCATCATCCTACAAAAGTATGGAGAATAAAGTTAGTAAATCAAAACAGAAATGATGATAATATTGGGAAAATCTAAATGCCATTTTCAAGACTATTGACCAGTGATATGAAGTGTACAAAGAATGTGTAAAAGAAGATATATATGTAATGATTATCATATTTGAGTATCGTATAGTAGTTGGTTCTAGAAGTATCTTTGTGACATAATACAAGCCCATCAAAGAAGCATCAGTGCTCAGTGATAAGGGAAACAATAGTTCCAAAAAAATTTATTGCTATCATTAATGAAAATGTTCAGGTACATAGGGTACTCCCAAAATACCGAACACCTTCAGCAACCATTTCACACAAAAAGATCACAGATCAACACACCGATGTTTTTCACATGGTTAAAACCCTTGAGAAGGAAACCGTCCATAGCCCCAGCCAAATAGCTACTTGGAGGAATTTATTATGCAAAAGAAAGAAAGTTACATGAGCTTCTCATAATCGATCAAATAGCCAAGGACCCTCTATGCTCTTTAAATAGAGATCATAGACCAATCGGGTGTTAAGCCATGGATCAATGGTAGGTATGATCTAAGAGAAGTTGAACCGTTGGATCACTCTATGTCTAGAACATATCATGACCGTCGGATTAGAATATTTACAAATGCATACTAATGCATAATAAAGAAACACACTTTTACCTAACGGATATATTACACAAGTTGATCTTAACTAACTCCTAAGTGTCTAAATATACTAACATCCCCCCTTAAGAACAACTTGGGTTAGGATTGAAGGATTTACAAAAGTGACACTATTAGGAGAAGGAAGGAGGAATTAGAGCCTATCCCCCCTTAAGGACACATTCCTAAACTTCTAACATAGACCAAAGTTTAGAAAACTTCTCTTTTGTAAGAGACTTGGTGAATATATCTGCAACTTGATCATCTGTAAGGCAATAGAGAACTTCAATAACACTATCATGAACAAGATTTCTGATTAAGTGCATGTGTAGCTCAATGTGTTTGTTGCGCTGATGTAGAACTGGATCTTTGGCAAGCTTGATGGCACTTTGATTGTTGCACCAAAGTGGAGTAGGCTGCTGCTACTCGAATCCAAACTCTAAAAGGATTTGTCAAATCCATAAAGCTTCCTAACTGGCATTAACTATGGCTCGATATTCTACTTTTGCTAAAGAAAGAGCAAGAGCTTGTTGTTTCTTACAAGCCCAAGTGACAGGTCCAGATCCTAGACTGAAAACATAACCTGCAATAGACTTTCGATCATCGGGATCACCGGCCCAATCTGAATCAGTGAAACCAACCAACAAAGGTTTCCCCCCTATACTATAATGAATCCCAAACTGAATTTTACATCGAATACATCGAAGTATTCTTTTTGCTGCTTTCCAGTGACTTTCATGAGAAGTTTGCATATAATGGGCAACACAACCAACGGAAAAGGAAAGGTCAGGATGGGAATGAGTTAAGTATAAAAGACTACCAACAAGCTGATGATACAAGGTGGCATCTACTTCAGGGGAAGTACAAGTGGCAGAAAATTTGACTCTAGACTGCAAGGGAGAAGGAGCTGATTTACAATCTTCCATGTGGAATCGACGAAGAAGGTCACAAGCATACTAAGATTAGGAAAGAAAGATTCCTTCTTTGGTTTGCAAGACTTGGAGACCAAGAAAATAATGCAAATGTCCTAAGTCTGACATTTCAAAATTTTTCTTAAGACTGGATTTCACAAGGCTTATAAGTTTAGGGTCACTACCAGTCAGGATAAGATCATCAACATAAAGAAAAAGTATGATGAGATGGTTTCCTACTTTCTTGGTATAGACATTTGGGTCAAAATGGCATCTAGAAAAACCAGTGTCAAGGAGAAAGCTATCCATTTTGGCATACCAAGCTCTAGGAGCTTGTTTAAGGCCATATAAGGATTTCTTAAGGAGACAAACAAGGCTAGAGTTATTCTGAACATATCTAGGAGTTTGTTCCATGTAAATCACCATGTAAGAAGGCAGACTTGACATCCATTTGATGGACTTTCCAGTTATGTATGGCTGCAAGGGAAAGAACAAGGCAGATGGAGTTCATTTTTTCTATAGGGGCAAAGGTTTCATTGTATTCAATCCATTCAACTTGGGAAAAACCTTTGCCTTAAGTCTTTCAACACTTCCATCTGATGTATACCTAGTTCTATGGACCCATTTACATCTCACAAGTTTTCTTCTTTTTGGAAGAGGAACAAGATCCCAAGTATTGTTTGCCATTAAGGAACAATATTCTTCATCCATAGCTGCATCCCAATATGGATTTACTAAAGCTTTTGCAAAATTTTCTAGATCATGATTCTTAGAAACTTGAGCCAAAAGAGAAGAGGCTCGCTGAAACTGAGAACATGTTCGACGTTGATCTCTAGGATCACCGGCAAGATCACCAGTTGCTTCGCATGTTGAATGGACCCATCGAGGAACTATTGGTGCTGGTGCAATTGGAGGAACATGAGTAGGCAGAGGTGGATTTTCATCCTCACTATCATCATCAGAAACTGGAGTTGGAAACCTATCAAGGAAGATGGAAGAAGAAGAAGAAGAAGGCACAATCGACGAATCAGGCTCGCAGGCCAAAGATGGCACACCCGCCAAGTTAGGCTCGTAGGCCAAGATATTTTCATCAAATTTAACATCTCTTCTAATGATTATATCATGATAATGTGGCTAAAGAAGTCTATAACCTTTTACATCTTCAGAATATCCAACAAATATGCACTTTTCACTTTTAGGCTGCAATGCTTTCTGTTTTTCATCCAGAATGTGAGCCCATGCTTCACAACCAAACACACAAAAGTGACTTACATCTATTTTAATTTTAATCCATGCTTCTTCCAATGTTATACCCTGTAAAACTTTAGTGGTTGTGCGATTAACTATGTAATTTGCACAATTTATGGCCTCAGCCCAATATTGAAGACTTAGTCCCTTAGATTGGATCATACAATTAGCCATTTCTTTTAAAGTGTGGTTCTTCCGTTCAGCTACACCATTTTGTTGTGGTGTATATGGAACAATGTGTTGTTGTTGGATTCCTTATTTAGTGCAAAAAGTAGTGAACTTGTTGTTAACATGTTCTCCTCCATTGTCAGATCTTAACTTAATAATTTGATGACCACATTGTTTTTCAACAAGGGCCTTGTAGGCCAAGAACATGTTAAATACTTTGCTCTTAAGTTTTAGGAAGTAAACCCAAGTGTGTTTAGATTAGTCATCAATGAAAGTTAAGAAATATTTGAAACCAGAAAAGGAAGCAGATGGAAGAGGGCCACACAAGTCACTATGCACAAGCTCCAAGGGAACCAAGGCATGCTAAGAGGCACGTTTGTCAAAACTGTCCCGATGATGTTTTTCGAGTACACAACTAGAACAAACACCAGCCTTGAAAGATACCAGTGGAAGACTAGTCACCATATTGTCTTTACATAGTTGTTTTTTTACTCTTCTCTCTCCTTCTCCGTGCTTGCCTTTTTCTCCTGCAAATCACAAAAAACCAAAAAACAAAAACAAAACAAAAAATTTCCACACAATGGGGTTAGATCTTGGTTAGCTTACCCGGAAAGTCTATGTTTTCAATTTTTCTCATTGTTTTTAATTTGCTGTGATCGTACAAGGTGCACGACAAAGAGCATATGTAGCCGAGAAGACAAGAAAAAAAACTTTCCCTGACTATTTCTGATTCGCTGTGATCGCGCAAGGTGCACGACAAAGAGCATACGTAGCCAAGGAAGTCAACAGTCCAAGACTAAAACAAAAAATATCTAATAATAAGACTGATAAAATATGAGAGATTTAAAAAAAACAAATCAGTCACTGTAACTTTATACCTTCAGATTTGCCGAAATGGGTGCTTCTAGAACGAACGGAAACGGTTTTCGGTGAAATGAAAACTATTTCCAAATGGAAACGTCACTCTGGATGCAATGGAACAACTCCCATAGGCCAAAAATGTACAGAAAATCTAGAACCAGAAACCCTTTCAAAGTTTCAGCAACATCGGTTCTAAATCTTGATCAAAACCTAAAGCGGCTCTTCATAAAAGCTCTGATACCATGTTAGGGTACATAGGGTACTCCCAAAGGACCGAACACCAAGAGAAACCACTTTACACAAATGAATCACATATCAATACACCAATGTTTGTCACATGGTTAAAACCCTCGAGAGGGAAACAGTCCACGGCCCCAGCCAAATAGCTACTTGGAGCAATTTATTATGCAAAAGAAAGAAAGTTAAATGAGCTTCTCATAATCGATCAACTATCCAAGGACCCTCTATGCTCTTTAAATAGAGATCATATACCAATCGGGTGTTAAGCCATGGATCAATGGTAGGTATGATCTAAGAGAAGTTGAACCATCGGATCACTCTATGTCTAGAACATATCGTGACCGTTGGATTAGAATATTTACAAATGCATACTAATGCATACTAAAGAAAAACACTTTTACTCAACGGATATATTACACAAGTTGATCTTAACTAACTCCTAAGTGTCTAAATATCCTAACACAAAATAGGAAGAAAGGATGAAAGAGAATAGGGGTTGATGATAGGGGGTTCATGCCCTAAGGGAGAGCATTATGGTCAAAGGATTTTCCCTTTTCCATTGATGCCAAAGGGGGAGATAATTTTTGTTGACAGTGGGAGCTTGTTTTGAGGAGGATTTATGGTGTTGTCATTAATGACAAAGGGGGGTATTGTTGATTAAGTTGTCAATGATGCCAGCATTGTATAGTATTGATGCCAACACATCTTGATGTCCCTTGAGGATACCCTAAGGGTTAATTAAGTGTTAGCGTGTAAGGATACCTTTTGATCTTGTCCAAGCCCAACTTTGAATCCCTTGGATCCCTTGGGACAATGGAAAAAGCTATGAACACCCAATAGAGTGTTTAAGTACCCCAAAGATGTTTTACAGTTCCCAAGTTGTTTTTCTGGTTTCCCAATACCACAACTTATGCCCGAGCACCCTAAAAACGTGTCATTGGTGGGTTGAAGAAGTTTCAAGAGTCCAAATGACCCTTTCAGTGGTCATTTGTGTTTATTGAGTTCATGGTACCCCGTGAGAAGGTATAGCAACCCCACAGGTGATGTCATGATGGATCTTGACTTGTGGAAGTCTCCTGGTGTGGTTGAGGTGGTTGAAGAAGCCTATAAATCCCCTTTCTTGATGAAGAAGCTCTTCGACCCGTATTTGATGCCTTAATGTTCCTTGTCCCCTTAAAGGTGATGACATGGTAATTAATGACTTAATGAAGACTTGGAACCCTTGATGAAGATATCGATTCCTGTGTATCCCTTGTTAGGGTCATGGAACCCTTGGATATGATAATTATGCATGAGAAGGTCTGGAACCCACATAAATGGTGGCATGATGGCCCTTGAACACTATATGATCATTGATGTTGCATTTGGAAATGATTTGGGTCTTGGAATCCATACATATGGTGGTTTGTAAGCCCATGATTGTTGGAGCCTTTGATATGATGGAATATTTAGTAATGATTCCCTCATCACGTGGTGATGGATTCCAATATGATGGGCTTGAAATCCATGGAAAGTATCTTGTTTAAATATTATGTAATATCTTTGAAAGAGTCCTTGAAACCCTTGCATGTGGTGCCTTGGGTCTTGGACCATGATGATGTATGGTCATATTTGTGGTTATATGGATATTGGGAGGTAGAAGAATGCTTTGGATAATAATTTGAAACTATTGTAGTCGGTGGTATGGTCTTTGGATGGGATATGTTGAAGAATGCTTTGAATAATACTTTGAAACTATTGTAGTCGGTGGTATGGTCTTTGGCACCCTCATGTATGGGGTCTTTGAGGTGCTGGACATATTTAATAGTTTAAAGGTATTAGAACAAGAATTTGAAAATAAAAACATCATAGGGAGATAGTCTTCATCAATTTATTTTCATTGATATGTGGAGCATCTTCTAAATCCTTACGGTTGAAGAGATATGAATTTTTGAAGTTGGTGTTCCCCACCTTTTTGAGTGAGCCGACCAAACAAAGGAGAATTTAATTATTTGTAATTTTGAATTGCATGTAAGACCAAGGTAATAATTTTTATCCACAACCTATACAAATAGAATATCAAACATTTCTTTTTTTCATCATCAATTCTCTCAGGAATTTCACAACTCTTGGAGAAAAGTGCGAAATTTTGTGACAAAGAAAATTCTGGGCATCTTCACTAAAATTGGCATAACTTTCTCATACGGAGTCAAAATTACAAAATTCTTGGATTGTTGGAAATATTGTCATCAGGCATATGTGATGATAGGATATAGAGTTTGTTTTGGTATTAATACTTTTTCTTAATCTTATGATCTTCAAAAAGGTATGGCTCATGCTTCTAAGTTTCTCTTGTGATGGCACATGTCTCTCATGGATAGAGTTCATATTTGATATTAGTATGTGAGCCTCTATATTTGTATATATATTTGAATTTATTATATAGGCTATGATGATGATGTTGTGTACCTTTATTCTATGATATGATACACTTTATGATGATAATGCATGTGATAATGATGTACACTCTTTGAAGTCTATGCACTCTTATACAATATGATGTACATTCATACAATAGTGTGATGATTCTTTCCTATGCATTATGATGTATACTTGATGTTGATGATTCATACACGATGCACACTGAGATGATGATGATGCATACCCTATGATGACGAGGCATTCCTATGATGATGATGCATGACGATGCATGCCTTATGTTAAGTGAAAACATAACATAAGTACTTGTTCTGTAATTGTGTATGACAAGGTGTACAATGATGTACATGCTCAATGTATGGAAGTTAAATGACTTGTTGGTATACAAGGTGTTAGCTCCAGGATTGAACCCAAAGGTTGAGGAAGGCCCGCTCCCGGGTAACAGCAGAACTGCTTTAGACGGCGCCTCCGGCCTTGCGCAGTCAGAGAGGTATCTCTTGCTTGTCTTCAGGTTTACTCCACGTAAGATATTCGATCAAGGACAGTCATGAGGCCAGACTCCTGAAATGGGACAAAGTGTATTAATGTGAGATGTAGGTGGGATTATCAGGGCAAGGGACCATTGGAAATGGAGTTGAAAACCCGGGTAGGGAACATTTGCAGGAGGAAAATAATGGCGTGGACTTGCAAACAGAGGCAAGATAGCCATGATATTGCAATCAGGAGATATTTAGCGTGCGGTTAGGGGACGAGAGAGAATAGTCCATCACGCGGAGCACCAACAAGATGAATTCCATGCAAATTTAGAATAAAACTTGATAAATGTCTAAAACAATAGGCGAAGCATAGCATGTATGAATTCCAAACTGTTATACACTCAGTTACAGACATGAAAGATATCAACGAACTAGAATGAAGATAGGATGTACATTTCACGTAAAGAAAATACATATTGAAAGAAGCAACGGCACATGAATCTATGTCTTAAGAAACAACCCTTCCTCTACAACAAGAACGAGATCTTATTTTACAATGGAGAAACTCAGCCCTTGAAGGTTTCCCAACCCCCCACCTAACTCTTTATCCCCCTATCGAGAGTGCATTTATACTACTTTAGTGCTGAGATCATTTCTCTGAAACAAACCTAGAAACTGTTTGCGGTCGCAATCATGCATTAACAGTCTGGAGAGTGGAACTATTGCCATGATTTACATATATAATAAATTTTATGGACCAAGCGGGTGCACTCAGCCTGGGTGACAACTTGATGTGCTCAGCTACTATTATGGATTCTAAGTATGATGCCCCCTTATCTGTTCAAGGTGTGTGTTTCTATCATGTTCAAATGCGGATTTCTACGTGGGCGCACATTGGCAGGGCAGTATGTAACTTTTGCATGCTCAATGTCATCCGCCACCTATTTCTTCTCTGGGTAACATTGTTGGACGTGGGATCCAAAAGAAGGGCCGCATTGCTTCTGGTCGAGGCAAGCCTTTTCGGTGGATTTTCATTCTTGTACTCCTCACTCTCAGTGAGGCGGGCTCTCCCATAGGTAATAAGGTGTATCATATCTACACCAACCCCATCAACCTTGGTAAGTGGACTTCACAAACAAGGCTATGTGGGCTTTAGACCCTTGATGCTCTCATTCGAACAAACGTCTATACAAGGAGCAGTCTAAGACTGTCTCCTTCTATGGAGGCTTTGGGGGCATCGATGGTATCAATTGTTCCTAAAAAAACACTTTCGGGGAGTAAGTGTCCTGGCACTGCATAATCGGAGGTGAGGGTATCTAAAGGTTGGTGTATCTCTCAAAATTATTTACATCTGGGCCCCAATGGCTGGTGTCATCCTTGGCATGCAATACCAAGGTGGCGTGTGAGTGTGGAAATTTTCTCACCAACCATCAGCATCCCCAGACGGATAAGCTTTTCGAACCAGATCACCATCGCCAAACTCTTTGAGCTTCTGTGGATTCACGACGAAGTAGAAACTTGGGTTCTGGAAATATGTTAGCTCATCCCCAATGTTTCGAAGGTAGTATATATAAGGCTTTGAGATTGACCTTTGCAATGATTGGTCAACATTCCTGCACATTCGGTCATTGAGTGTTTTTGGTATCAGCATGTGTGAGGGCATGAGAAGAGTGATCCTTTACCTACTGGGGATCTAGTCATGTTGTTTCATCAGCCATCGCACCTGACCATCTGCTGCGGGAAGTATTTTTGGATGCCACCTTGTACTGTTCATCCATGCCGCAAAGCTCATGAAGTGGAAACTCCCATGCTTCCTCGTTATGTGATGTGGGAAATGGAATGGTTTCCTCCTTCATGCTGGCCTCGCCCCATGTGAGTAGTGGGTTCACCGATTAATTTCCTTACTTCTAAGGCCAAATCACAAAAAATCTGCCTTTCTTTGTGCAATGCGACTCTACCACATGGATGATTTCACTTGTATGCACGCTACAAATAGCCTCGGGGAATCGGCCAATCTACCGGGAGGTAGATTCACTAGTAAAAAATGAGGAATTAGCTACTAGGTGACTAAAAATTCTAGTCACCACAGGCTTTTCAAGTGATTTACTACTAAATATGAGCAATTTTGATTGACCCAACTATAAACGACTAAAATTAACGACTAATTTAGTCACAAGTTAACAAATATGACTAGATAATAAGTGACAAAGTTAAAAATGACTAACATAAACGACTAATTTAGTCACGACATAAAAATGACTAGCTAGAAGAATATGAATTAGCAATTTTTTATTGTGTCATGCAAAATTGCAAATTTGACAATGAAGTGTAAAATTTGTAAATTGTATACCTTGTATTAGTAATATTGGTGCCATGCACCTCGATCTTCAGATATCCAACAAAGCAATTGCATGAATTTTCTCTTGACCATCTTTATCCCTGCTGCACCATTGAACCAAACCTGGTTAAGCACGTTCGAAAGGAAAATTAGGTTCCTACATCAATTACAAATTAAAAACTAGAACTAGTAGTACCATATCGATACATAGCTAGAAGCATCATAGCCCTACATCCCCTCGATAACTGGCCATTCGAATGCACCTCCTCCACATAGACTTACCAAATGCATCCAATGCATGGCTAAAAAAACACGTCAACTTCGGATCTATGGGCTGAAGGTATCGTTCGACCCCTACTCCCCTGTTTTTGCACATGATACCCTATTTTTGCATATGATAGGATGGTTCAAGATCTCATAGTGACTAGTCAGAGCACTTCAAAGGTATGGTTCTTATCGCTCCGATCGTGTTCATCACTCCAATCAATAACTAGTTGTTATGGATTTTTACAGGTCTCAATGCTGCCGGAGTTACTGGTTCCACTTTACATTCACAATTATCACCATCTCCAGCCTATGCACTCATAACCATATGCATTTTGAGCTTTCATCCAGGGAAAAGCATGAGCACCCTCCTACAATGCCACTATTTTCAAAGATCACTAGTTTTTGCACATCGACATTCCTCACATGCTCCAATGGAAAACTGAAGCATACATTAGAAGAAGTGATTAAACTTTGCAAGGGGGTTTACTTGTTGCATATCTCATTATAGCAAGACTAGGGTTCGAATGATACCTTCAGCCCACATATCGAAATTTGACGTTTTTTTTTGTCCATGCATTGGATGCATTTGGTAATTCTACATGCAGGAGGCACATTCGAATGGCTAGTTCTCGAGAGGATGTAGGACCCTCATCTATGTCTACCGTTGGTCGCAACCCCAAAGAGTATTGATCGAATTTTGGTACCGGTCGGAGTCGATGATTTGGCCGAGAAGTAACGACAACGACCGACTTCTGGACCAAATCGTCGACTCCATAGACTACTCCATTTATAAAACTAAACATATATAATAATTATTAAAAAAATATAATATATAACCAATTAACATAATTTATATAATAAAATAATAAAAATAAAACAAAAAAATATAAGAAACACAAACGAAACTATATAATTTATATAATAAAATAATAAAAATAAAACAAAAAATATATAAAATAATAATAAATAAAAAATAAAAAAATAAAACAAAACATATATATAAGAAAAACAAAAAAAGATATTATCCAAATACAATAGCTTTGAACCAACTCTCGACCAAACAATTTTCCACCCAACATCTCTCCACCCACCATCGTTACCGCATTCATGGCTGATGGCCGATTTTCCTGAACTATCTTCCACCAATTCCATCAAGTACTATTCAACTTGTTTGTTCGCGCCAAATACTTTGTCCAAACAGACCATTGGCACCAAGCATAGGAGGGTTACAAAGGCAAATAGTGTGAATTGGGTTTTTCCATAACTGTCATGGATAAAAAAACATTGGATAGAACCTAGAGATTCTGTAGCTTTAGAGTCAACATCACTTTATTCCCTTACAAAATCTCTGGTAAGTTTTTTGGTTTGCTATAAATTGATAAATTTTACCTTATTATAATACTCAAGCATAGATAGGTTAAAATCCTTGGTAATTTTCCTTTTTACTATGAATTTTTATCTTTTGCCTGATAATATTGTGTTCCCGGTAACGTTGAATCTATAATGGGTACAACAAATAAAATAAAACCTTCCTAGGCACACCAGGGATGAAACCTGTTCAAACACATTGAATCACCTCCTAACTGACTCACCTTCGGAACCCATATCATCTCATGGATTCTTCCGGTCCCATGTATCGTCCCGTCGTGTTGGGTGATTGGGTGATGGGGATAAATATTGGTCATTGATTCACTAGCTGTGCCTTCTTTCAATTTTTTTTTCATGGAAGAAACTTGGAAAGCTCCTAAATCAGCTCTAGAACTGAGGTAATGAATTTTCCAACAATTCTCTTTATTGGGATGAGATATTTAAGGTTCATGCAAGTAGAGCAAGTAACTAGACTCTATGGTTTATAGGATTTTGTATGACATGACCCTGGGTTCAACACCTAGAGTGGGAGAAGAATTAGTTTCAGGAGAGCTAGTTACGAGATAGGATTAATCGTAATAATTACTATATGCATTAGGGATAGATAACAGTCAGTTTCTATAGTGACTAGGGTTTCTCCCATGACCCGAGCTATTTCAGACACTAAAAAAAGCATCATTAGGGGGTTATACATATATGAATACCCCGATTCATGTTATCCCCTTTGAAGTAGATCTTCTAATGTCCAGCCTGTGACATCAATTAGTTAACACCTTATCCCATCGACTATAGCCTACGAGATTCAATAGGTTATTGAGTCGATTCCCGGAGCTCAGATGGAAGGGTACATTACAATGGAATACTTCTATAGGGGTTAGTGCTACATCTCCTTTTCAAGGAGGTTCAGTTTTTGGAAGTACCCAACCCTTGTCTCTGAATGCTCTGTTGAAGCAGGTCCTACTCTATGCGAAGCTCATCCATCTTTCTATTTTCCATTTCATTCCATCTGATCAAATGCATTTACATAAAATAAAATGAAGTTCCATGGGGATTGTTTCAAAAACCTTCCTAATGTCTCATAAGCAAAAATAAAATTTAGAGTATTGTTGTATTGGTGTTCCTGAAAGATGTCTATGATGTTTCAGTATGTGGATTTCCACATTAGTCATAACTATAGTGAATTTTTGGATATGAAATGAATTAAGAGTTTAGAAATGTTTCTTGACATAGTTCATATCCAAAAATCTGCTACAATAATATCTGATGGTTAAAATCCATAACCTTAGTTTTACAAAGTTGAATTCTAAGTAGTTTTACAAACAATACAGATCTTTTGAAACTCTTTCTGCAGCTTTGTATTTACCCTTGTTCATGGAATGTATTCCATTTGGTATTTTAAGGCATAATGATATGTGTCAAATGGTTGATATACTTGACAATATGTCAATTCATTGTCTATTTCTATATGCGACTTTAGAGATAAACTCCCTTGAAACAAACATTTGAGATTATTCTCCTTAGAGCTAATCTCAATGCTTGTCATGAGGACTCACATGTGTCATAGGAAATGTTTTTTTTCACAATGGGCCTTTTAAATTCAAATTCCTTGTGTAGATAATTCTTCTACACGTCTTCACATCTCTTACCACCCAACATGGTTTGAAACAGCCAATAGGATTTCAAATGGATCTTAGGAAAGCATATATCAAAGGATTATGATGGATCTTGTAAAACACACACTGATGGTTCTGAAATGTCTGACTTGAAAAGAATATTTTGAATTCCAATAATCCCAATGCAAAACCAAGGGTATTTTCCATAAACAATCAAATTCATTTTCTATCTCATCTATAGTCCAGTTACCTAATGTCTGATCTTGGTGAATAGACATTGATTTTGAAAACCAGTTTATTCCTAGAATCAAGTTAAAGCAAGAAGTTTAAGAATGACAACTCAACTACCGATCAGTGAAAAATTACAAATTAAGGAAAGGTTAAAAGGGTTATACCTAGATCCATAGTTGGACCAATATTAATATCGATTGCTAGAGTTTGCAATTCAGAGGTGTTGAGGGTGACATAAATAAAGCATGTGTGGACAATGAAGTAATACACCAGTCAATGATAGAACATCTCACACTTCTATTAATAGAATTTGCTTGGTACGCAAGTTAATATGGTGATGCACATGAGAGAAAAAAGAGAGTATCAAGAGTCAGCGTGATAGAGTATTGTGCATGTTAAAGCTATTAAAGCAATAAAGTATTACAAATGGGAAGTTGAGTGAGTCATTTCAGCCGTAGAACCAAAAAAACAAAAATAGTATAATGCATTCTCAGAGGACCTAATGTATCACTTCTGATATATAAATAATAATATGGATTATGCCCCATTTATGTTTGATGCTTTCTTGATTCTTAATTGTGATTCTATGCATTACAGGCACTGGAGTAAGCAGTAGTCCATGGCATACTCCTATATACATAAATTTGTTAATAAATTGACAGATCATAGAATAACCAGGTTATTGATTTTAATTGATAGATCATGATTAGTAGAGATTTGTTCTTTTAATTCTGGATCAAAAGTGGAAATGGATTGCTTTTGCATTCAAAGAATTATTTTCATGATGTGTCCAGAGGTTTATCAATTTGAGACTTATCTAGGCCTCTACTGAATGTACAGAGTGGCTTGACATGGCTAAATTGTGTTCATTTATCTGCAGACCTCATCCTATTTCTTCCACATTTACAAAGTTGTGTCTTCAGAAAAGCTACTACGCCTTGGAGGGAAAGAGGTTTATGGTTTATCCCTTGTAAATATTAACTACATTTTAAGTAAGAAGGCACATTTTCCTGGTGAGAATGTTACAATGTATGGACCTCTATTTCCATCTTTTGGAGGTGTACATTATCTGCAGCACACTTATTTATACACAATTTTCTTGTTTGCAATATTCATGTAGAATTTGGTGATAAACACTTTTTTGTTCTCTTTGGATCTTTCAGAAGCAATTTTGTTAGTGACAACAAGCATATTATTTTGGGCCTTTCAAATGGATTTTTGTATCTTATAACATGGAATGGCGAGGTATATCATTATCATATATAGTTTCTGGTAAAGGATACCTTACTTTTTGCTTTTTATATCTTGATATAAACTATTTCTAATTAATATTGTTGATTCGCCATTGACCAGATATTTGTGTTTTACTGCTAGATATAATCTATAGGTTTGATGTTATGATTTTCTTGTCCAAATGTTTCATTTTTATTTTGACTGTGTTTATCCAGTTTATAGGGGATTCTTATATTCTTCAAGACCCTGTCTCTGTACAAGGTGATGTTTACTCCCTGGATAATGGTTCTTTTGTTCACTCTAGATTAACCTCATACAATAGTCCTATAAGCCTTCTAACATACAGTATGAGTTCACTTAAACCCCTACTCAACCATGAAACCATTTTACTACAACTATCAATTTGCATTGGAGGTCAATATTGTCGTTATTCACAGAGTGCTAAAAGAATGTCGTTCAATTAAAAAATCCTTAGGAATTTATTTAATGAACTTCGGTCAATTCTAGTGATGTTAGGATTTCATCCATATGTATTTCCATGTTTTCTTAAGATTGGATGCACTTTTCTAGCATGCAACCCTCTCCTTCCATTTTATAAATAATGTACTAATGATCCTAGGACCTATACTTTAAGCATGGAGAGTTTGAGTTTCTTTCAATCAAGAGGCTAATTGTCAGCCTATGAATAGTATAAATAAGTAATCACCTATTTTTTCTGTGAAATGCAGTTTGCACATTGTACAATTTAAGTTTTGCATTCTTGAGGGTTGGAATTTTGTAACAGACTGGCATATAGTTCTTTCCCAAAGTAGTACTCTCCAGTATCAATAGAGGCTTTGTATGCTATTTCACTATATGGCAATTCATTTGAAACTGGAACAGCTGTTGAGCTTAATGAATGAGGCGATAATTGTGAAGTTGTTGGTGCATGGCTAATCCAATAAATCCATGTAGTCATTCTAATCCAATAGTTTCATATCTTGGGTTATCATTTGCATTAGATGGTATGCTGTTGTGTAATAGAAAATCTTAGTGCTTATTTTATCCAGAAATTGAAAACTTTATGTGATGATATGCATGCTTTGATAATGCTAGTAGATGTACAGGCCTGATAAGCTTTTGGAGGATTCTAAATAAAGTAGATTCAAAGTTCTGAACGACCAAATTCTCGAAGCCATTGAAAAACCAAGTTCTGAATCAAGTTCTAAAAAACCAAAACTTTGTTTAGAACAAGAAAACAACCATTGAAAAAATCCTTTAGAAGAGAGTGTAATTGTGAAAGTTAGTTGTTCGAAGTTGCTATGAGTCTGATTTTATAATTAGGGAAAATTGGCTCCAACATAACATTTTCACCTTCGGAGTGCAAAACTATCTAAACAGTCAAATTGCATGTGGTTTTATATATTTGGAAGCAAGGGAAAAAACAAATATCAACATAGCAGAGGATTCCCACTACACTCTTCTAACTAAACTACACCCCTTTGACTGCTATAACTACAACTAATTCAAGAATCCTACTTAAAGATACAGATGTTTTACCTTTGATATGGTAAATCAAAATCATGATGGTCAGTAAGAACCAGCCATAATTCTTTCATATGCTTTAAATCTACAGAATTGAAGTCAAAAGAATTGTGCTTGACGGCTTACAAAGCCACTAATTTCATTATAGTTAAGATGCCAATGTAAAGTTTTTCACTCATTCCTTCAAGTTTAGTGTATTTATTTGATGGGTTGGATTTTAAGTGTTTTCTGAAAAAAAAGAATCAATTGCTGGATCATTTAGCTAGCATGATATTTGCAGAATTTTTGTCCCCAATTTCAGAGGGTTCCCATTATCAATGGCTTCCATGCAACCAAAACTTCATATAATTTTCCAGGTAGAGTTGAATCTATGATTGATATCAATTCTTGTCAGTCGGGAAATCTTGGTTTTAACTTGAAGATCCATATCTCTAGTTTCTAGAGCACCCATCAATGTTTTCCCAGTGTAGAAGAAAATGGATAGGCCCTGGGGAAGAGTAATGCTTTTACTAGATTTATATTTTGAAATTGCACTCAAGTTCTATAGTATCCAGATTCTCTATATACTTCCAAGAGTAGAGCTTGCCTAGTTGCATCATCTAAGTCTAACACCACCTCAGGACTTGGGTAGGAAAACTTTTCTCCAGGACAGGAAAGGGATTTTCTTGACCTTCTCTATTTATGGCTTGCCAAAAAATTCCTTCAAATAGAATTTAGTGAGTATTGTATACCTTCAGTAACTTTAAGGATTGAGAAGGAATAATTTGTCATAGCTTGGAGGACTGATTTTAACAATTGAGTCCACCTCTCCAAGATAGCTACTTTCCTTTCCAGCTTGAAAAACTTTTGTGATTCTATCCAGCATTTGTTTCCATAAATTCTTGTTGTTCTCTCCCTAGAAGAGGTTCTCTGTCGCATCCCAATAGTTATGAAATTCTTTGTTTTTTACCATTATAATTGAAGAAATATATCTCATATTTTTTAGCATTCATCCTTTATCTAGATGCTCTTTTATAGTATAAGACAATTTCCTTTATTTCATAGGCTTCATGACGGAGAGGTTTCTTGGCCAAACCTGGTATCATCTGCATTTTGCAGATGGGAGATTGGTGGAGAAAGTGAGGACACTTTCAACTTATGAAGCTCCCCTCTGTTTTAAGCATCCTCTAATGCTCTGCCATGATCCTTGGCTATAATGATAGAGAGATAGGGAGAATGGTCTCCTTGAAGGGTTGAGAATTCTTCTAGAGGAATCATCTAAAATTCTTAATCCTAAAAACCTATGGTCATCATCTAGTAACATTTGTAAAATTTGAACCAAGTGGTGCCTAAGACAATCCCCTACTTTCAGGCCGGCTAGACTAACTAAATGGCCATGATGGTTATACTGCCTTTAAGCCAACCCTTGTGAGGGAAATCTGGCCACTTTTTTGAAATCTAAACCCTGGTGGGGGCTAAGACAATCCCCTGCTTTCACCAATCCAGTTAACCTATTATGGCAGGTCTCCTTGATGAAGATCCCTTTAGGATTTAAATAAGATAGCTGGAGAGCCATTGAACCATTGATCTTTATGGAAAATATATGTGAGGAGAGTAACAAAATTTCATCTAAAGCCTCCAGTACATTGAGAAATTCAAATTTTGAAGCACCCTTTTGAGGGAAGTCCAATAACCCTATTATAGACTTTGGTCCTATATTGCATGAAACTCCTAAATTTCCCATGTACTAGTACTGGAAACTTGTGGAAACTTAGAAACACCTCAAAAACTTCTCGGAAATCCCCAAGTTCCCATGCAGGGTGTGGTACTGATAGGAAGTTTAAAAATCCCTAATTTATAGTAAATGAAGACCGTTTAATCTCCATATCGTTTCTGAACCTCCTACAAATTAACTTATCATTCTTATTTTATTGAAAGATAATGTGTTTTAAATTTTATATATATGGGGTTGTGTAACTGCATTTTTACACGTTCCTATTTCTGAAACTAGTACATGTTTTGTGCAACTTAGAAACATTCCTTCCCTTTTCCTGGAAAGCAATGAATGAATAATCTCATTACAGAATCTCCTTTCTTGAAGTCTTGTAGTGTTTCTAAAATTATTTTAGGTAGAATGTGTTTTATTTTATTGCCATAACCCCAGAAATCACCTTATAGTCTGTTTTACAGAGGAAAATTGTAGGGTTTCTAAAATGATTTTAGGTAGAATGTGTTTTATTTTATGCCATCACCCCAGAAATCACCTTATAGACAGTTTTATAGAGGAAAATTCACTTAAAAGGTAGCTAAGGAGTTAGCATTTTCTTATATTAGAGTTACAAATAAAAATGTATTATTAAGATCTTTGAAAAATCTCTTAGGACTTCTTGATTCTTCCACCACTTCTATCAGATCCTCCTTGATGATCTCATGATTTTTCTGGAAGAAATCAGTTAGGAAGCCATCTGATCTAGGAACTTTGTCCTTCTTCATCAATAAAAGAGGTAATTGAACTTCTGAAACTGAATCAAGAAGCAGGTTATTGTCCTTTCTAACCAGCGAGGGAATACGAGACATGAGTGCAACTTGGTTTCTTCCTTATCAAATCTCTCAGTGGGGTATAATGAGATAGGAGTGCATATTTGTTTTCTTACTGGTCAATTTTTTCTTCCTAAAGAGGGCCTTCAAATGGAATTCTATTTTCCTTCTAATTTCCTCCTGATCCTCACAAAGTCTCCCATCTGAGAGTAAAAGATGTTTATTTCTATTGTCTTGTCTTGAGAAGTTCCTACAACAACCCTTTCCTATGAAGGTCCCACAACAACCCTTGATTCTGAATATTTGATTACAACTCCATCCCCTTTGGGCCATTGCAAACATTTTTGTTCCTTTCACCTGGAGGAGGCCTAATCCATCATTCTTCTACTCTATATTTCAAGTTAGGATGATAGATCCATAAGTAATTTTAAAAGAAAAAAAATTGGGTGTTGAATCTACTCAAATTTCCAAACTAAATCAGCCATTGGTTACACTTTGAACTTAAACAAATTTTAGATTCAAGAATAAAGTTATCTGAGAAAATAACATGCACAACAATAATCAAAAGAGACACAGGTAACCTTCTTGAGTTGGTAAGTTCCTTGAGTTGGTAACCTCCCCTCTCACTCTTAGTAGTACATCACTAGAAGTTTCAATTCCATTACTTGTAGGAACTCTTTGCTATGTGGTTTTCAGCTATGTCAATTCTATAATATTATCTTACTTCACTAGCATATTTCTATGTCAGGATTTCATTCACATCAATTCTCTCCTTTTTTTTCCTTGTATTTTCTGACTGTCATTTGCATATATCTTCAATCTAAAGGAGAGCCTGCAGGATCACATTGCTTAGACAAGTTAGATATATATTAACAGAATTGATTCACTAAACCTTTAAATGGTTTCTAACTTGTAAAATTTATCTTCATTTAACAAGCAGTGAGAAGAGGCATCCCTTAGGCATTTAGAGTACTTCTAGTGATATTTACCTTAATGTAATAGTGTGTTATCAAAAATAGTGGGCAGGCTGCAAAATGATTATTCTCAAGGACTTTTTGAGGATTCTCCTTAATATCATTGTTTTTTATAGACTGAGCCTTGAGGCATAACTCTGTTCATATGAAGGGTTTCTTCATGCTAGAAAATAAGTTAAAGAGAGTCCCCAAGAAAACATTTAGACTAATCATGTTTCCCACAATTTCTGATCGAACATTATTATTTTAACATAAATATCCCCAAAAGTATTCTAAATTCCTAAGAGCCACTTCTCACTACTTGTTAATTAAGATAAAGTTTACAAGTTATAGAATATTTAAAGATTATGTGAAACAATTATGTTAAGACATGTATAACTCCTCTTGATGAGCTCTCCTTTAGGTTGAGGATACTTACATGGCCAAGGTTTGATCTCTAAAGATTAATGTCTTGGATAGGCTATGAAATTTTTTTTCCACATTCTGTAGAGATCAGAACCATTAGCCATATCTTCTAGAGATGCAAGTATGCTCAGGAGAGTTGGGACTTTGTATGGTGCAATTGGCATCAACTCCTCTACAGTAAGATTTTTGGAAAGATGTTTTTCTAGTTGATGTTGACTCAAATACATTGGCCCTTTTCACTTTAGGAGTGCCTAGCATTGTATTCAAGTTGTCACATTGTATATCTTGGGAAAGTTTCGTTGCGAATTTTTTTTTTAGTGGTAGTGTTCTCATCCATAAGCATTCATGGATATTATCAGATTCTATATTGTTCCTATTAGAGTACTACATGATGACACAATTGGTCCCTCTTCTTCCACTTCAAGAATTGATACAAACATGTGACAATGCCAATCTCTTGTCCCAATTTCCAGCTCTAGTCTTTATTTTTCCTTGAAAGCAATTTGCACATGTATCTGTGTTTTATAGTTTAGAATTACCCCATCCCACTATATTTAGGTAAGTGGTTATCTTATTACTTATAATTGAATCTTCTTCCAAATATAAACTCATACAATGGGGCTAATAATTGATCATATATTTTCCCATAGCATGTAGCACAGTTGTGCTCCCATATCAACCTAGCTAGCTCTTTTAGGGGAATAAATCTTATAACATTTCCCTTATAAAGAAGGGTAGGACCTTATTTATTGGCTTTCAATATGTGTAGCCTTACCTTAAGGTAAGCCTTCAAGGTTGAAGCCAGGGTAATTACAAGAGGTCCCTATATAGGTGCTAGAGATAACAAGGGAATGCAACCCAAGAGCATAGTCTAGGTGAGAGATAAATAAAGAAAAAAACACCCTCATCCTTTGGCCACCCTTTAGACTATGGCTACTTTATATAAAATGAAACCAGAGCAACATTACTAAAAAATGAGACCAGAGCTGACACCTTGAAATGATTCCTCTCTAAAATCCTAACTAGCAATTACAAAGTTGTCCATCTCACATCTTCTTCACGCAGTTTAGCCATTACAAAGTCATCCAGCCTACATGTTCTAAACACCTTCAGAAGCTCTTCTGATGGCATCTCTGATGCCTCTCAAAACATTCTTTGAACACTTTTGATGCATCTAATAAGCTCTCTAAGCCTCTCATAGATGCTATCTGATAGCCTCTCTGAGAAGTAGTTGCTACCTATTCCTAGTCCTAATTTGAAGGAGTAATTAATACCATTAGTAAAAAAAAACCTCCACCAGCACGATTGGGTCTCAGATTCCCTTAACCAACACCATCAAAGAATCCCCAAGATTTTTATTTATAAATCTCCAACACACCAATCTGTATTGGTGGTTTTTGCCTGATTGGATGCTTTGTGTCCTTATAAATATATTGTTTATTACAAAACTTCCAAGGGAGAGAAAGACAGGTTCTGAAAGAGCACAGCATTCTTGGTGATCCATAATCCCAAAGATATATTAGAGGGAGAGTTCTATGATTTGCAACGGCAGGATCCTCCATTCATTTTTTTATATCCCTCAACTAGCGTTTTTCCCTCCCAAGACCCCACATTCCCAGCTAGAGAGAGAAATTTTTATACCTCTTTTATGAAGGGGTAGACCATAAGAATGTGCTTTATGGTTTCCTCATTAGCTTCGCATAGGACGCAAAACCTGGCCCTTGCCAAGCTATCTTTTGGAGAATGCCCCATGTTATAACTTTAGTACACAATGCCATCCATAAGAAAACTCAGGATTTAAGGGGTGCCTTTTGTTTCCAAACCGGTTTCCACCACCAGCATTCCTCATGTGCATTATATAAAAAAAATGCCTTGTATCCAGAACTTGTTGTGTATACCCCAATTGGATTATGAGACCATACCAAATAATCCTATTCAGCTCTCAATTTTATGGAACATGGTAAATCTATTTACCAGTGCCCCCCCCCCCTGTTCTGCCAATTTACCATCTAATTCCAGATATATTTCCTTCTTCTAGCCTTTATTCCAGAATAAGCCATGTTCTGCTTCTGTTGCATCTACAATAGTATTATGTTTCATCTAATAACCTTAACTAACTAACCTGAGAATATTTGCTCAATATTACTTCCTATCCTTTATTATTACTAAGCATTCCACTCTACTTGATACATTATGCCAATACTTATCCCATATTGGTCATTAAAGGGTCATACTTTTACCTATGATATTGACCATAATGAAGCTGCTTATAGCACATAAGGAATAGCTAGAAGTGTAATCGAGCCTATATAACTCTATAGCATTACTTATACTACTGTATATCATCATTTAGTTGTGTTGTTCATATTGAAACTTCTTGGTTAGTATAGCTCAATCATCACTAATGCCTTGAATAGAGTAATTTAACATAACTATAACATGTATTACGGTTCCATAGAAAGAGAATGTTTATCTACTTGCCTTCTTATGCCGCTGAATGGTATATTTCGCTAGAGGTTTCTGTATGCCAAGGTGTAATGATAGAGAAGAGGTATAGGCATACAAGAGTCATCCAGGATTTTTTATGCCTTTACAATATTCATTTTATACACATTGTTTTAGCAACTTAGTATTTAGCTAACTTTTTTCCCTAGAGTTCTTCCTATCCCAGTTCATCTCTATTTGGCTGGATGTAATTTCTAGTCCGATTGACCTACTTTGGTCACCTATGGACATTAATATAATTACTTTATTTCTATTCTTTTAAAGCATCTTTTTCACAAGCCAGACACACACTAATACAAGAAATTTAACCTTCAATGCCATGTGAAAATGAGAACCAGACCTTGCATTGTCATTATTGCAAGATTGATTATAAATTTATATCCGTGAGAATATTCTTGTAAATAGTTTGGAATTAACATTATTGCAATTAATTCTGAGATAATATTGATTCAACTTTCTGTTGAGAGTTGACTAATTGACCTTGGGCACTGAATTTGAGATTCTTCTCTGAAAACAACATGCTATATTTTCCTTTTACTCCAAGGAGTATGCATTTCTTATATTGTGCAATAGAGTCAGTAGGGTTTCATTCGAATTGCCATTTTCTAGTCCTATTGGCTGACATGTTCTAGAAAGCACAATCACTATGTTTTCCAATATACTATTGTGATGCATTCATGCATAGCTGAGATTAATACTTACATAAAGTGAAATGCAGCAATTGGCAAGTTTATGCATCTGATAGTTTTATGCTGCATGCCTGCCATTGTGCATTTAATCTATTTTTTTCTTTTACAATGCATCATATTACATATATGATTATATCTCATCATAAATTAAAATACATATACAGGAAAGTTGCTGCATATCCAGGAAACAAGGAGAATCCATACAATAATTCCTCATTCTACATTAGTAAGGAGAGATAGCATTTCCTGTTTGGATTCAACTCAAAGAGTATCTATTTGTTTCCTATATGGATAATGATAGCCAAATTAGATGTAAATGCAGAAATGTGTCTCGGGATGAGTAGAGTATTCACCTAATGAAAAGTTGTACAATAGTGTTATTTTTGTAAGAAGGATATGCCCATCAGTCTGATTGCATCCCACATACTCTTGTATGTTTATTGGATCATACATTTGTGCCCACACAAAATTCCTTTTCAATGAAGAAGAGAGACAACAAGAACACTGTACCCAGCAGCAATCTAGGATGGAAATGTTTGAGCATCTTTGCAATTTCACATTACATGCTCAATCCTTCCAAACAGTCCATGAGAAACCAGGTGTAGCTTAAACAATAGTTTGGAAACATCTAAAAATTGGTAGTAAAAGTAGGTGAGTCAACAAGCTGATCTCTTTGATACTAATTAAGAGTTGTCCAAGGTAGCCACTTACCTACATTCTTGTCCCACAAATATCCCATGCAGGAAAATCCCATCTATGCTAACTGTTTTCCTACAAAGGAAGGAATTAATCCAAATTGGTCTCTTTCATTGAGAAAGTGCATATAGATTGTGCAACAAAATCTTATCTTTGGAAAGAATCCATAGTCCCAATGCAACTATTTGGATATCTAATTGCTATGCTTGCAAAAGCTTCAGCTGTACTGATGATGTTGTAGAGACCATAGGGGCCAAGTATGCTATTTACATGTAGCATTTTGTATGCAGTGCAAAGAAGTATCTGCCAGGGTGCACTTCTCTGATAGAATTAATTACTTATTTCACTGCAAATTTCATCCCTTGAGCATGTGTATCTGTCAAGCCAGGATCTCCATCCTTTTTTAAGAATAAATGCATAGGTAGCATGAAAGCAACTGTGGACCTCTTCCCCCAAGCTTATCCCAAATACAAAACCAAAGAGGCATGTTCATTTGACTGTACCTTGTACAGGGAGGAAAGAGAGGAGAAGAGTAAGATATATAACTTGCAACCAGGATTTTATCTGTGATAGTGTTTCAACCTGCAAGAGAAATGTTTTGATTTGCCAAGTATTTAAGGTTGCTTTGGATTTTGTGCAAAATCTAGTCTGTGTGAAGAATCCCAGAGAATAAGTTTAAAAAATATCCTTAAATATGACTAAAAGATTACAATTGTTAATTTTGAAACACCGAACACTGGGAAAAAAGTATTAAATTTTTTCTCTGTATCATTTATAGATAGATGACCAAGCTTGACTCATGAGTTTCTTGAGTCAAACTTGGACTTATTGGAGAGTTCAATTCATACTCACAATTCAAAATTTTCGGTCTTACCCAGGGCCAAATCAGACTAGGAATATAATTTATGTGACTCAATCTCCTCAAAGAGGAGAGACACTTGGTACTCCACTCAGACTTGGAACCATCCAGTAACTATGGTTTGAAGTGATAACTAGCATAGTGCCATCTTAACCCGGGGCCTACTAAACAACAAGAGGGATAAAAATAAAACCATTTGCAAACCTCTCAAAGGTTAAAAGATCTAGGATTAAGATGGGTCTATGCTAGTTTATTTTATTTTATTTACTTCCCACTTTAGCTTATGCACAAATGTGACATCTCTTTACCTATATGACGATATTTATAATTTTATTTCCCACTTTAGTTTATGCACGTATGTGACACATCTCTTTAAGTATATGAGGACTGTTAACACAATTCTCTCCTAATGTAGCAAAAATTATGTACATGTTGAGCTTAACTTATTTGCCAACATGAAGCAACCCTTCATATGATGATAGTTATGCCTCAAGGCTCAGTCTATCAAAACCAGTGATATTAGGGAGAATCCTCAAAACATCCTTGAGAATAATCATTTTTCATCCTGCTCACTATTTCTGATCACACACTATTACATTAATGTAAATATCACCATAAGTCATCTAAATGCCTAAGGGATGCCACATCTCACGAAGATAACTTTTACAAGTTAGAAACCATTTAAAGGTTTAGTGAACCAATTTTGTTAAGATATATCTAACTTGTCCAAGCTTATCTAAATGAGTTATTTTCCATGAAAGGGCTTTAGTTTTAATGGTTCAAGTCTATCACGGGTACGGTCTCATAAAAATGCAGCCACAACAACAGCAACAGTAGCAGGAAGGTTTAAAGATGAAATCATCCTAGTATAGACTCGAGTAAATGGAACACAATACACTAAATCAAATTTGCAATCAAGATTCTAAGGGAAATGATGGAAATTATGCAATTCCAACAAACGTGATATAAGAAGACCAACTTGCGTGATTACTTGTCTTTTGATTTGATGTGTAGTTTTTTTATGCTAAAACTGAGCAAAGAAAACCTGTGACTATATCTGTTGATGATGGGATTCAACCAAATACATCCATGTCTAATCTTGCAAAGCTCAAGCCTGCTTTTAAGAAGGGTGGCAGCGCCACTGCAGGTAGGGCACTTAATTTTAGGATTCCTTTTTAGCTTGTTAATGGAAAGTATTTGGACACACTGATGTAGCCAAAGATATTAGTAGAACTATTTATTTCTTTTAGGCCTGCTGGTCACATGTATTTGATGCCTTCTAGGGAATTCAAGCCAAGAAGTTACTGATGGAGCTGGTGCAGTACTGCTTATGAAGAGGACTTTGGAAATGCATAAAGGCTTGCCCATTATTGGAGTTTTCATTACCTAAACTTTCATTTTAACTCTATGCAGGATTTTTGCGGCTGTTGGATGTGATCTAGCTGTAATGGGAGTTGGTCCAGCTGTAGCAATCCCAGTAGATGGACTACAAATTGGAGATATTGATCTTTTTGAAATAAATGAGGTATTATAGCTGATCCACATTAACCAATGTCCAATGTTGGTGTTCTTATCCAATTCAGTTAGAAGCCATGTGAAACACAAGGAAATTCCTGAAATAATGTAAACTCATTAGCTAGTAAAAGGATTAAAATTGTGGTGCAAATACTCCATAGCTTGACCTCCAAAACTGATTCATTTGTTCTTGAATCTATTTGTGGTTATTTTCACAATTGGTTATTTGTTTAGTGATTTCTATTCTCTTCTTTGTGGGAATATTCCATCTCATATTTGAACACTTTTCGTTAACTCTCTTCATTAATAAAATAGTTATCACCTGGAAATTTCTGAAACTATTCGCCTCCATGATCATCTTGATGATCAAAACTCCTCCAATTCATTATTTTAGTTGGGATAGGACTATTATTTGTATTTTGGATGTATCACTTTGAAAACAAGTTTAGAAAAATTTCCAGTTTTCTTAATTCCTTTAAGTTGAACCTTGTAATTAAGGAACATGTATCGGTTTGGTAACTTTATTATTTGGGAGTTGTCATCTAATTTGAAGAACCACAATATTGTTCTTGATTTTTTTTTTTTTCTGTCAGAGCTATCTAAGTGCAATTTTACTTTTGTTGGCAATGCTTGGTAATAAGTTAAGGAATAAAGAGAGATTTTGCTAATTAGCTGCTATTCTTACCTAGCTGAAGTTTGAAGGTAACAAAAATATGTAAGTGTTAAAATGTGGCTTCTTTGCATTCGTAGTGAATCAAATATGTAACTAATGTGATTTTCTTGTTCTCTTTTTGATGGCCAATCATTAGTGGAACTTGGAATTTTCAATGATATAAGGGTCTTTCTCTTGGAGAGCAAATCGTCAAGACTGCAAATTCATGGAATTCTTATTCCTTTTGGAGCACATACATTTATATAATATCTACATTGTTGACAGATAGGCACATAAATTTCTAATTCTTATCATGATTTTATTTTAAATGAGAAATTATAAGAGCTTATGCTCTCGACAAGTGATAGATAATTACACTTCATGTTCTGGATTTTCAGTGTTAAGACCCTGTTTTCCACAACAGAGTAGATTGTTCTTAGAATGCTTTCTATAGACTAAGACACTGAATATTGCAGTGAAATGCATACGCTGTTTTCTGTGGCTCTGTTTGTCTTATGTTGATTGCTGCAGGTATCAAGTATGCTACTAGTTCTAAGTTAAACGAGGATTTTTTTATTTTTTATTTTTCATGACCATAGCCAGATCAGACCAAAATCCTGCTTAGAATTCATACACCATTTATTGTCTTAGCCTGCCATGATTAGCACATAATACCCTTTGCATATTGTGGTGTTCCGTCACTGACAATGGATGCAACTCTTCTTTCATAGATTTCCTTTAACTAAGGTAATGTCACTCACCATTATCATTTATGTACATAGTTACGCATGTCGTTGTTGCCCTGTTGAAATCCTCTTCAGATCATGAACCCATCTTTTTATTTGTGTTGATCAGTTTCTTGAGGTATAATGTGTTCATAAAATTGTTGGTATTTGGGATTCTTTGGATTCTTTTTATGTAGCCATAAAATCTAATTCACAATACTTTATTTTTATAGGTTGATAAGTGCAGCTGAGCAGAAATTAGACTCACTTCTTCCTCCTTATCAAAAGCAGAAATTAGACTCACTTCTTCCTCCAATTTTTTAAAGAGTTCTTAAGGAAAGGGTGATCCCTCTCTCCCTTATTATTCTTCTTAGTCATTGATGGTTTAAGCATAATGTTGGTTGCTACCAGAAAATCAGGGAGACTTTCAGGCTTTAAAATTTCTTTTATCCCACATATAACTCACTTTTGTGGATGATGTTGTCTTTTTTGGTAAAGGGGATATTGAGGAGTGGAACTCTTTTTAAGCGGTCATTTTCTATTGCTGTTAATCTTTAGGAATGGAGGTGATCTCTAAGAATTTAGGTTCAGAAAAGTTAATTTCCCATTTAGCTCTTCTCTTTCCTTGTAAAGTGGTAGAGCATAATTCTTGTATGAAATACTTGGGATATATGCTCAAGCCTAGTAGTTACTCCTTCGAAGATTTGTTATGGTTGGTTAGAAAAGTAGAAAAATAATTGGGAAATGACCTTTAAATTTCTCTCTGTTGGAGGGAGGATTACCTTAATTAGATCAGTCTTAGTACCAATTCATGTTTATTGGTTCTCATTGGATTTAGTGCTCCAGTCCATATTAACGGTGTTAAGACATAAAATCTATAACTTCTTATGGGTAGGAACTTACAAAGGAGGTAAAATTCATTTGGTAAGTTGGCTTAGACTCTCTCAGTCGAAAGTTATGGGGGTGTGACATTAAAAATCCCAGTTGGTTTAATAAGGCCCTTTGTTTGAAGAACTGTTGGAGTGTTTTATTTGATGATGGTATGTGGCATGAAGTGATTAGGTTGAAGTATTTAAAAAGAGCTTATTTTTATCTCAAAGAGTAGCACTACAATTGACCTAAAGGAGCCCACGAATATCTTGAAGGTCCAATAGGAAAGGGCAATGTATTTAAGATATGTTTTCAATGGTCTCTTCTTTATTTTACACACAATTATATAGCCCTTCCTTAATCAAGTGATCTTGATTAAATTCTATAAAACATTTTGCACCATTAACTGTAAGTACATCTGAACTTTCTTTAAATTGTATTTTTTGAAAGAACTTTTTAAATTCAAACAGAAGCATTAGAACTGGTTGGAAAGGTTGGGAAGCAAAAGCTCACCCAAACCTTGAGGGGCAAACCACTTAACATGGTCACTTCCATTTCATTAAGCTGCATTAGAATTGGCTAAAAAGGTTGGCTAGCATAATCTCACCCAGCCTTGGAGGGGCAAACCACTAAACATGAGCACTTTCATTTGACTAAGATATAACAACCAATAGGTTCTCTTCCATCAAAATATGCAAGAACGTGCACATAGCCTAACACGCCGCCATCTTCACCATTGGAAAACAACATTATGTCGACGACAACTTTAAAATAATTTATTTCTGATTAAAAACATGTTGTCAAAAATGAGTCTAGTTTATTCTAACATATTATTAAGTGCCAAAAATCCCAGATGCAAAATATTTATTAAAAAAAAGGTTTCAGTAAAAATGGTTGTGTATGGCATTTTTTAAGTTTAAAGTGTCTTCTGAACAACTTCTGTGTTTTGTACTACATAGTGCTTATTTGGGTGCCTTGCAAATCTTTATTCTGAGATAAGTTTGTCAGGACAGTTTATGCATTATCATGAATTTAGGATCCTTGAAGTCCTTTATAGAAACTATACTCAGTACTCCTAGGTATTATATGTGAAATTTGCCAATTCAAAAGTAAGCTAAAAGCAATTCCGAACCTTGGCGGTCTATGATGAAGAAGCTCTTGGTCTGTTCTTTTTACTTCTTTTTAAAGGTTTATCTGCTTATAAATATTAAAAACACTTTATTTTGGAGTTTTTGCAACTGGTACTAATTTTTCAAAGCATATGTTTTCTACATAATTTGTGGTTTTTTTTTGTTGATGTATTTGTAACTTTGGAATGTATTCACCTATGTATCTTATGTCTTGTACCCTGATGTTTATTCCGGTATGTGTCTGTAATGTAATTAAGTCATGTCATGCCCCAATGTTTCAATTGGGAGGATTATAATGTAAACAAGTCATGTCAAGTCATTGTGGGTAACCCTCCTATTGTCTAAGGGTTAAAGTCCCTAGAGTTCTGGGGCACTAGGGTTATTAGACTCACCTAGTGAAGTCGGCCCTAGTTGGGTTTAGTCAAGTTGGGAATTAGTATAAATAGAGAGCTAGCCTTTCTATTTGATACACACTCACAAAAACTTAGTTGTAGTGCATAGCTGAGGAAGAAGAAGACATTGGGGCTAGGAAGAAAGAGGTTACTGCTGTCGAGAGATCATCTTACTATTTTGGGATTTTCTATTTGGTGCCAATTCTATCTCTGAGGAAGTTATGGGGTTTTCTCCATTTATGGTTTCCCCTAGGAAAAACACTATGTTCATTGTCTCTTGTGTTTGATTGTTGTGCTTTTTATTCTCTTAGTTAAAAGATCCTAATAATGCTAGCTTAATGCTAAAAATCTAACATCGTATCAGAGCTAACATGAGAAGAAGACATTGTGCACCTACAGGAACTAGGGATTCCTAATTTGTGGATATTCCTCCATAGATTTTCAGCAAAATAAGGTTGGATTAACTCTCCTCCTTAGGGTGCATCTTTCTGTCGAAACAGAATCCAATTTTGAGGTTTTTCAATTTTGGACCCGACATTACTGTCGAAAATTAGGGTTTTTCACAAAAGAGGAATTTTTCAATGATCCTAGATCTAGATTGATCTCCTCCCCAAAATCGAAGTTAGGAATCAAGATCAAAGAATTTGGTTGGACAAAACTCCAAAAAATCAAAAACCTAATCTGCTTCTGAACCAGCACTGCAAGATTTTAGCTCCAAATCTAGATCTGATATATTGACCTGGTAAGATCTAAATCTTTTGTATTTCCATTTGAGGTTCTTAGTTAAGATGTCTCATCATACCAAGATTGATGAAAAGCTTGAGGGATCTGATAACTTCTGATCCTGGAAGTATAGGATCTCCCTGGTCCTGGAAGAGAATGAGTTGGACTCCTACATCAATGAGGAGGTTCCAGTTCCAGAGGGAGATGAGGCTAAGGCCTTACATAAGAAGAAGTTGGTTATGGAAAAGAGGATCATTGCTGATTCTATCAAGGATCACCTCATACCACAAGTGTCCTCCCTTAAGACACCTAAAGCTATGTTTTATGCCCTAAACAAACTGTTTGAAGGAAAGAACATAAACCAGAAGATGACTCTGAGAAACCAATTGAAGAATGTGAAGATCCAAAATGCAGAAACCATCCAGTCTTACTTCACAAGGGTTTCTCAGATCAAGGAAAAATTGGAAGAAGTAGATGAAGAAGTGGAGAATGCAAAGATTGTGATGACCACCTTGAATGGTCTCCCTAGGACATGGGACTCTTTCATTCAAGGGATCTATGCCAGGAAGAAGTTAGTCAAGTTCAGCAGACTATGGGAAGAATGTTCTCAAGAAGAAGCTCGGATAGCAGCTCCAGAAGAGAAGATGGGAAGTGAAGATCAAGCTCTCACAGTAAAATCCAAGAAAACTAGACCCAGCCATCACAGAAGTAAGCACTCTAATCAAAGGAATAACTTTAGAAATCCTAGAGATAAGTCTAAGTTCATTTGTTATACATGTGGTGAAAGAGGACACTTTGCTATAGATTGTCCTAAGAAAAAGAGTAGCTCTCACAAGAAGAAGGGAAACAAGAGAAGACATCATGCTCATGCTGTAGAGGATGATGAACCTTCCACAAAGAGAAACAGACAAGTCAATGATGATTCTTCAAGTGATGAAGAATATGTTTTGATTTCTTCTCTCACAGGAACTATCACGCATGGCAGCAATGATTGGATTGTAGACAGTGGTGCTTCCAAGCACATGATAGGATTCAAGGAATCTTTTGTGAACTTATCTGAAAATGAATCACCTTACAAGGTGGAACTTGGAGATGACTACCAATATCCAATAAAAGGTAGTGGTGAATCCTCATACAAGCTAGACTCTAGAAAGTCCATCAAGATGAAATATGTATTGTTTGTACCTGGACTAAAGAAGAACCTCCTCTCCATATATGCATTAGATGCAAAAGGAATGAGGGTTGCACTTGTAGATGGCCAAGTCATCATGTGGCCAAAAGGAAATTCTTTCGATGATGCAGTAGTGATTGGAGAACAAGAAGGAGGACTATACAAACTGAAGAGCCAACCAGAACAAGATTTGGTTCATGACTCAGTAGAACCAAATGAGCTTTGGCATAGAAGTCTTGCACATGTGCATTACAGAGCACTACCCCTTGCAAGCAAAGTTGTTGAAGGTATCCAAGAAATGCAGAAAAGACATGAAAGTGTATGCAAAGGATGTGCGAAAGGGAAGAACACAAAGAAGACATTTCCAAGTAGCAAGAGCAAGGCAAAAGGAATCTTGGAAATCATCCACTCCAATGTATGCGGTCCAATGTCATCCAGTTCACTAAGAGGGTATCCATACTATGTTTCTTTTATTGATGATTTTTCTAGGAAGACATAGATCTACTTCATGAATAATAAAGATGAAGTATTCAACAAGTTCAAGGAATTCAAATCCTTGATCGAGAACCACACTGAAAAGAAGATCAAGACTTTTCGATCAGATAATGGCAGAGAATTCACTTCGAATGAATTCAAAGAGCTATGCAAAGACTCAGGGATTAAGAGAGAGTTTTCCACTCCTTATAATCCACAACGGTTTGGGATTGTAGAAAGGAAGAATAGAAATATCATGGAAGCTGCAAGAGCAATGCTTCATGATCAAGATCTTCCTATGCATATTTGGGCAAAAGTTGCCAAAAAAGAGGTGTATGTACAGAATCGTACTCCACATAGAGTACTCGAGAAGAAGACTCTTGAAGAAGTCTTCTCAAGTAAGAAACTAGAAGTCAGCCATCTCAGAATATTTGGTTTTCCTATGTACATACATATTCCGAAAGAAAAGAGGACAAAGTTAGATCCTTCACGAAAGAAGGGTATATTTGTAGGATACTCTGAAAGATCAAAGGCTTACAGAATATATTTCCCAGGGTTCAAGAAGATTGACATCAGCAGAGATGTAACATTTGACAAAGATTTATCCTTCATCAAATCCGGGAAGAAACCGGTTGAAGAACTTGAAGAAACAAGAGAACCCAGAATTCATGACACAATCATGAACAAAGAAATTCAAGAAGAAGATCGAGAATTTGAAGAACCTCAAGAAACTGTAGATCCACCTCTAGTGATCTGAAAACAAGATATTTGCTACTCTACGACGTTAACATGAATTGCATAAAGAGCATGAAGGAAGCTCACAAATCCATAAGAAGAGAACCAAATAGCATAGACAATACGCACATAAAGACAACAAGTTGATAACGGAGTTTGTCCAGGATGGACTATGTCTTTGGGCCTGCTTCTCAATAGGAGGGCTGATCTATAATCTCAGCATAAGGCAAAATACATGGCAATGATACAATGATACCTTGGCGACAATGGTCAGGAAGAGAACTGCTGCCCAAAACACAACCAGACTGCTTCCAGCAACTCCAAAGCCTAAAGACAGTGTAAAATGAGTATAAACACTCATACCTTACTCCTACAGAGCTACGCAATATCCCTTCTCTCCTTTAGCTAGAAAGTCTCCACTCCAAAGCATGCTCTGTAAATGGAAACTAAGTGGGTTTAAATAGGGTTGGCTTGCCCCACTCCACATTGTCCTCATGATTCTTTAGTTACAACAAATTTGCCCAAGAAGGCATATGGTTCCAACTCCCCACACTTGGTTAGGCTCTTCTTAAATTATGTATTTGACATAGTTACAACTATGCCAACCACATTTTATATTTTTAGAATATTACAATAAAATTCTTTTCCCCCAAAACCACATGGTTCATTGAACCCATAATACGGTTTTTTTTTTAAACAAATTTGTTATAGCGTAACTTGTTTTTAGACCCACTTATAACCCATTTTATATAGTTTATAATTCGACATGTGCTGAAATAGAGCGCGGGCTCCCATGCTGGGAGGAGCTCCCGATCACGCTGGAGGAAGAACCAAGGTCGAGGCTAAGCCCCGCTCCTTTGGGGCTTGAAATTCCACTTTAAATAATATTATTTCCATACATTATACAAAGAACACTACCAGCGCAATTGGTAAAGGCGTGGAGACAGGGTATGGGAGGTCAGGAGTTCAAAACCAACGGAGCAGCAACATTTTGGTGAACTTCAATCAATATTGGACAATCTAGTGCTACCAAGTGGCAGTTCTGGATTGTTCCACCTCAATGTCTAGTTAGCTACGAACTAAGTTGCGCAGTCACCTCCGTACTGACACCTGTCGCATTCGGATTGGTCTGTACTGCTGACTGGATTGCCACCTCATCATCTATAAATGACACGTGTCACATCTTGATTGGACCATACTACCACCTGTCTGTCCATACAACTGCCACATCATCCATCCGTACTATATGGATTCCACGTTTCACCCTGTCAGTGGTGCCACATGGCACCTCTTTTTGCCAATTTTGCCTGTTGACCTCATAGAACAGAATGCGATAACTTTCTCATACGGAGTCTGTTTGAGGTGAAATGAACGCCGTTGGAATCGTCTCGATGAGCCCTTCGATCTAGTGCTAGTTTTTCTAAGATTTGAGGACTTTGAAAATTTGGTCTTCCTGGATCCTCCTAGATCATTCCTCCCCACTGAGAAGCTTTTGGCCTCCAAAAGCCTTTACTAATCAACAGATAGGTGAGGGAATTGCTCCCTCACTTTCTACTTATCGATCCACTTGGCTTTGCTTGGATGAGTGCCTCTGATGCCCACTCGAAGATAATCAACATCACCTATATGAGAAGTCCTTGTCCTTCTGTCGAAGATGACATCTTCCTTTAGCTCATCCATGTACTCAGGAGAAAATTCAGCAACTGATGGCAATGAGACATTCTCCCTTTTATCCATGATCATGGGATGCTCATAGGCTTTCAAGTTCTCCACATTCACCACTGAGTAGATCTGCATGTATGGTGATATCTCTAGGTGAAAGGAATTTGTCCCAATCTTCTCCAAGATGGTGAAGGGACCATATCTAATGGGCTTGATCTTCTTGCCATCTCCTTTCATCCTCTCCTTGCTGATGTGAAGCCACACTTGATCTCCTACCTGAAACTGATGATCAACTCTATGCTTGTCATGGCGAGCCTTGTACTGGGCTTGACTCTTCTCCAACTGCTCTTGCATTGTTGTATGTACTTGTTGAACTCTCTGAATGAACCTACCGGCTTTGTCTTCATCCTTGGAAGCGCTTGAATCAACCTATCTCCCAAAATTCAAATCCAATGGAGTCTTTGGCAAGTACTGAAAGCATGTCTCAAATGGCGAGATCTGAGTGGAAGAGTGCATAGCCTTGTTGTAGGTGTGCTGCACATACTGGATCTGTTCATCCCATAACTTAGGATGCTTATTGTAGTAACCTCGAAGCAATTAAACAATTGTCTTGTTGACTACCTCTGTCTTTCCGTCAGTCTGTGGATGGAAAGTGGTGCTCCTCTTCAGCTTGGTGTCCATCATACACCATAACTTTGTCCAAACTCTCCAAGGAATCGGGAGTCCCGATCAGAGATAATGGATGTAGGAATTCCAAAGTGAACCCATATATCCTGAAAGAAGAGAGAAGCAGCCTGCTCTGGAGTGACCTACTTTTTACATGGCATAAGAATACACATCTTGCTAAACCTATCCACGACCACATACAAGTAGTCATGACCCCTCCTAGACATAGGCAAACCCCCCACAAAATCCATGGAAATGCTTTCCCAATGATGGGAAGGAACAGGAAGTGGTGAGTACAGCCCCAATTTTCTATTAGTGGGCTTACAAGTAGAGCACATCACACACCCCTTTACATATTTTGTTACAATGTCTTTCATGCAAGGTCAATACACAAGTCTTTGCAAATGAGCCAAAGTATTACCTACCCCAAAATGCCCTGATACAAGAGAAGTATGAGCTTCTCGTATTACATGGACTCTTTCACTGATAGGAACACATAACTTGCCCAAATGATAGATCAACTTTCCCTGCAAATAGTAGTCTTCCACCTGTGTGCCATTGGTTAGCTTCTCATAAATATCCTTTAAATCATCATCAATAGCATACTGCTCAATATAACTTTCATGGGACAAAGAAGCATTTTTCAAAACAATAGATGCAACAATAGGAGGTCTAGAGAGCATATCTACCACTTTGTTACTAGTACCCTTCTTGTACTTGATTACTAGATGGAATTGTTGAAGGAATCCCATCCACTTGAAATGACGAGCTTGTTGGAGCTTAGTCTGGGACTAGAGATACTGCAAGGGCTGATGATCAGTATGGATGATCATCTCCTTACCCATCAAGTAGTCCTTCCACTTCTTAACACTCTGAACCAAAGCATATAACTCTTTATCATAGGTGGGGTAGTTGATCACTGCTTGAGTAAAAGTCTTTGAATGGTAGCAAATAGGCTTGCGGTGCTACATCAATACTACCCCCATGGCATATCCACTGGAATCCGTCTCTATCTCAAATGGCTGCTGCAAATCAGGCAAGGCTAGGACTGGGGCAGTGCTGATCTTTCCCTTCAATTTGTCGAAGGATTTCTGCTACTTACCTCCCCACTAGAAGGCTTTCTTTACACTTGTTAAGGCATGCAAAGGAGATGCTATGTATGAGAAGTTCTGAATGAACCTTCTCCAATGTTGAACAGCTCCTAAAAAGCTTCTCACTTCAGTAGTGTTAGTAGGCTTAGGCCAATTGACAATTACATCAACTTTTGAAGGATCAATTTTTAAATTTCCACCTCCTACAATATGACCCAAGTAAACTAATGAAGTTTTGCCAAATTCACTCTTTGACAATTTTACATACAATTTCTCCTTTTTCAAAGTGTCCAACACTATCTTTACATGCCCTACATGTGCTTCCCAAGTTTTCCTAAAGACCAATATATCATCTAGATAAACAATGACAAAATCATCTAAGAATGGCCGAAAAACATCATTCATTAACCGCATAAAGGTTGTAGGTGCATTGCAAATCCCAAAGGGCATCACCAACCACTCAAATAGACCTTGATTGGTCTTTAAGGCCGCCTTCCACACATCACTTTCTACAATTCTGATCTGGTGGTAGCCACTGCGCAAATCCAACTTGGTAAAGAACACAACATCTTTCAACTAGTTGAGCAAGTCATCTATGCGAGGAAGCGGGTATCGATTCTTGATCGTGATCTTGTTGAGATCCTAATAGTCAACGCACATCCTCCATGTGCCATCTTTCTTCATCACCAACACAATCGGCAAACCACATGGAGAGGAGCTGGGTCTGATCACTCCTTGGTCCAACAAGTCTTGAACCTACTTCTTAATCTCTGCCATTTCAACTACAGACAACATGTACATGCCGACATTAGGAAGATGGGCATCCTGCTGGAGATGGATCTCATGTTGAATCTCCCTTTTGGGAGGAAAACCTGTAGTTTCCTGAAATATTTCATCATAGTTAGCCACAATATCAATCATATCCTTTTTATGAGAAGGATCACAACCTTTGAAAGCATCGGATGCTTCAGCATCTTTTGCTCTCACAACCATGAGCATGTATCTCTTATTAGTTTTGATGAGTCTCTTCATCTGTCCTACACTAATAGGAGTGGTGTTAGCCTTCATACTGTGAGCTCTCACGATGTACTCAACCCCATTTTTGGTGAGATGGTACTTGTTCTCATGACAGAAGAATACTGCTTTTCAATCATACAAGTATGGGCTTCCCAATACGATACTGCATATGTCAAGAGGAACAACATCTAAGTCCACCTCATTGATCAACTTTGAAGCAATTTCAAACCTTAACCTACATTGCTTAGTCACCTGTAGCTTAGCATTATCACATACCCATCCAAGAGGATAAGACTTGGGGTGAGGTTTAGTCTGTATGCCCAACTTCTTAACAACTGATTCTGAGATCAAATTTACTTGAGAACCCGGATCAAATAATGCTTCAATATTTGTATGCTTAGACACAACTCTGATGTGAAACAACTCACTTCTTCTTTTATCATTTTCTTTAGAAACATGAGTAGAAATTGAACCAGTATGAGGGGTTTTGTTACCTTGCATTCCCACGGCTGTGATCCTGGTTTCGTCACGTGAGTCGGAACCCAAATCTCATTGTGTTGTTGCAATGGTATTTTTCTTCTTTCTGCCTCCATAATGCTTTGGCCTCTATTTAGGATGCAACTTCCAACAACTTTCTTCATCATGCCCATCAATGTCGCAATGTTTGCAATGGAGCTTTCCTCCTTCCTTCTTGGCAGTATCTGTCTTCTTGCTCTTGTATTTATTTTTGGACTTGTGGTTGTTGTTGGGCTTGAAAGGCTTCTTCGGATGGTCTTCTTGCAAATGCTTCCCCCTACTCTCAAGATGAGTAGCTTGAACACTTGCTTCATCCACACTAGTAGGATTCACCAAAAGCAAAGTATGGCGTAGATAATGATGAAGAGCATCAATGTACTTCAAAAGAGTGTCACGAGAATCTAAAGAAATATTCAACTCTAAATCTTTCTTTCTAAATTCTTCAGTAAAATTCTGAACACTCTGACCCTTTCCTTGTCTAAAACTTTGCCAATCCATCATAGCATTTTGAACATAACCCAATAGATAAAATTGCTTACGTAAAGTAGAAATGAAAGCAGACCATGATGAGAGAAGATTACCTATTTGTTTGCTACCTTGCTGAAGCTTGCTTTCCCACCATACAAGTGCGGTGCCTGTCATTCGAAGTGAAGCCAACTAAATCTTTAGATATTTTTCTTTGATCTACTGGACTCAGCAATAGACCTCAATTTTCCTTATCCAATTGTTCAACTTCTCTACATTCGCTTCCCCATTGAACATGGGCAAATCAAACTTCACATCGAGCTTCAATAAGGGCTTCTTTTGAGGCTCTTTGTGAGGAACCTTGGAATGCTAAGAATGAGATGAGGAAGAAGCACTTGAACTTGTGCTTGAAGCTGAAGGTGAAGAGGGAGGCTCAGGAGGCTCTTCGCCACCTCCTCCTTGGTTAACTGAAGCGTTGCCTTCGTCCTTCACTTCTTTGTCTTCCTTCTTTACTTCACTACCTTTTCTTTCTTTTGCCATGTGTTCTTCATAGTCTGCAAACAACTTTTCTACCTTGTTGGCCATAATGTAGAAGACCTTGTGAAAGTTTGCCTCCATATCGATGCAGGCATCATTAGCATCCATCTTCCTCCTTCAGTGTGCATGTCCAATCTTAGCATTGTAGGGATTAATGTACCCTCACCAGCTTACAGTTTATCCCTCGTGAGCATCAACACTCACAATCCAATGTCAAATAGTCCTGCTCTGATACCACATGATCCGAAAACAAGATCTTTGCTACTCTACGATGTTAACATGAATTGCATAAAGAACATGAATGAAGCTCACAAATCCATAAGAAGAGAACCAAACAGCATAGACAATACGCACATAAAGACAACAATTTGATAACGGAGTTCATCCAGGATGGACTACATCTCCGGGCCTGCTTCTCAATAGGAGGGCCGATCTATAATCTTGGCATAAGGCAAAATACATGGCAATGATACAATGATACCTTGGAGACAATGGTCAAGAAGAGAACCACTGCCCAAAACAAAACCAGAGTGCTTCCAGCAACTCCAAACCCTGAAGACGGTGTAAAATGAGTATAAACACTCGTACCTTCCTCCTGCAGAGCTACGCAATCTCCCTTCTCTCCTTTAGCTACAAAGTCTCCACTCCAAAGTATGCTCTGTAAATGGAAATTAAGTGGGTTTAAATAGGCTTGGCTTGCCCCACTCCACATTCTCCTCATGATTCTTTAGTTACAACAAATTTTTCCCAAGAAGGAATATGGTTCCAACTCCCCACACTTGGTTAGGCTCTTCTTAAATTATGTAGTTGACATAGTTACAACTATGCCAACCACATTTTATATTTTTAGAATATTACAATAAAATTCTTTTCCCCCAAAACCACATGGTTCATTGAACCCATAATATGGTTTTTTTTAAGCAAAGTTGTTATAACGTAACTTGTTTTTAGACCCACTTATAACCCATTTTATATAGTTTATAATTCGACATGTGCTGAAATAGAGCGCGGGGTCCCATGCTGGGCAGAGCTCTCGGTCATGTTGGAGGAAGAACCAAGGTCAGGGCTAAGCCCCGGCTCCTTTGGGGCTCGAAATGCCACTTTAAATAATATTATTTCCATACATTATACAAAGAACACTACTGGCACAGTTGGTAAAGGTGCGAAGACAAGGTATGGGAGGTCAGGATTTCAAAACCGGCGGAGCAACAACATTTTGGTGAACTTCAATCAATATTGGCCAATCTGGTGCTGCCACGTGGCAGTTCCAGATTGGTCCACCTCAACGCCCAGTCAGCTGCCAACTAAGTTGCACAGTCACCTTCATACTGACACGTGTTGCATTCGTATTGGTCCATACTGCTGACTGGATTTCCACCTCATCATTTGTACATGACACATGTTGCATCCTGATTGGACCGTACTGCCATCTATCTGTCCGTACAACTGCCATGTCATCCATCTGTTCTGTATGGATGGCACATGTCAACCTTTTAGTGGTGCCACATCATCATGTTTGTATAGTACAAATGCAACGTGTCACCTTATCAGTGGTGCCACGTGGCACCTCTTTTTGCCAATTTTGCTCGTTGACCTCATAGAAGAGAACGTGATAACTTTCTCATACGGAGTCCGTTTGAGGTGAAAAGAACGCCATTGGAATCATCTTGATGACTCCTTCAATATAGCACTAGTTTTGCTAAGATTGGAGGACTTTGAAAATTTGGTATTCCTAGATCCTCCTGGATCATCTAGAGAAGAATCCTCATAAGAGGAAAATTGCTTGGGTACGTGAAATTATCCAAGGTGCAGAAAGATATGGAGCTTCAGAAAAAACACCCAAAGGAAGAAAGAGAACTAGATCTTGCTCTAGTTACATAGCCTTATTATGTGACATTATTGATAAAGAACTTTCCAACTATGAAGAAGCGGCAGAACAAAAAGAATGGAAGGATGCTATGATCAAAGAGTATCAATCGATCATGAAGAATGATGTTTGAGATGTTGTCCCAAGACCAGAAGGGAAGTCCATTGTAACTTCCAAATGGATCTACAAGATCAAGCATGTTGCAGATGGTAGGATCAAGAAATATAAAGCAAGATTTGTGGCTCGTGGTTTCTCCCAGAAAGAAGGAATAGATTATGAAGAAACATTTGCACTTGTAGACAGATACACTTTCATCAAATCAGTACTTGCTCTGGCTGCATTAATGAAATGAAAGATACACTAGATGGATGTCAAGACTACTTTCTTGAATGGTGTAGTGGAATAGGAAGTGTATGTGGAATAGCCACTCAGTTTTGAGACATATGACAAAGAGTCTCATGTGTGCAAATTGAAGAAAGCCCTGTGCGGTTTGAAACAAGCACCCAGGACATGGTATATGAGAATTGATGGTTTCCTATCTAGTTTTTGATTTACCAAGAGTAAAGTAGATTCCAACCTTTACTACAAGATTGAAGATGGCAACCTAGTGATACTCCTGCTGTATGTGGATGATCTATTTATAATAGGTATGGATGGGTTGATTGCTGATACGAAGAGGAAACTTGCTACTGAGTTTGAAATGAAGGGCTTGGGTATGATGCACTATTTCTTAGGTATGGAGGTGTGGCAGAATGTGAATGGAGTCTTCTTTCGATAAGGGAAGTATGCAGTATAGACTCTGAAGAGATTCGAGATGATGGACTGCAAGGCCATAATCACACCTATGGCATCAAACCTGAAGCTATTGAGTGGTGCTTCATCAGAAGTGGTTGATGCCATGATGTATCATCAGATGATTGGGTCCTTGATGTACCTGAAAAACAAAAGACTAGATATTTGCTTTGCTGTGAACAACTTGAGCCAGTTCTTGACAGATCTGAGACATGTTCACTTGATTGTTGCAAATCATATTCTAAGGTACCTGAAGGGTACAGTTGATTATGGGCTCAAATACGAGGCGAATCAGAAGATTAACCTAGAGGGTTATGTTGATTCAGATTAGGCAGGCAGTGCCATCGATAGGAAGAGAACTTTAGGATGTTGCTTCAGTATGGGATTAGGTATGATCTCCTAGTTTAGCAGGAAGCAATCCTGTGTGGCACTGAGTACAGCTGAAGCAGAGTATGTTGCAGCTTGTTTAGCTAGTTGTGAGGCAGTATGGCTGAGGAAGCTACTATCTGATTTATTTGATCTCCAGATGGATGCTACTTGTTTATATTGTGACAACCAGAGTTGTGTGAATTTGTCAGAGAACCCAGTGTTCCAGGACAAGTCGAAGCATATCGAGATCAAGTATCACTATATCAGGGATATGGTGCATAGAGGAGCAGTGAAGGTCTAGTACATTGCAACGAAGGAACATATAGTTGACGTATTGACGAAGCCATTGGCTAGAGTGAAGTTTGAGTACTTCAGGGAGAAGCTTGGTGTTCTCTAGATCGAGGTTTCCTCCAAAGGGAAATGATGAGACCTAGAGCCAATCTAACATGGGAGAGGATTAAGTTCCTTCCATGGTCAGATGTAAGGCTTAAGTCATTCTATCATGGTGAGAGGATTTAGGTTCCTTCCATGTCAAATGTGAGTTCTGAGCCATTCTGATATGACTGTAGGATTGGTTCCTACATGATCAGATGTAAGGGATGATTGCCATTCTTAGAATGGAGGCACCTGATCAGTTACCAGGAATATTCAGTTTGGGACTAAGGGCCATTCTGATATGACTGTAGGATGTAGTCTTACATGATCAGATGTGAGTGCATGGCCATTCTGGTGTGATTGAGGGACGTGTCCCACTTTATCAGATATAAGGGCTAATGCCATTCTCTATGAGAATGGAGGCACCTGGTCAGTTACCAAGAATCCTCAGTCTGGGACTGAGAGCCCTTTCAATGCGATATGTTTACACATGGTTGAATGTAAGTGCGGATCCTTTCTGACATGATGAGGTCGGATATAAGTGCTGAGCCATTCTAGTGCGATGTGTTTACACATGGTTAGATGTGAGTGATGTGCCTTTTTGACAAGATGGGGTCGGATGTAAGTGCAGAGCCTTTCTGAAAATATGAGGTCGGATGTAAGCGCTGAATCCATTCTGGTGCGATGTGTTTACACATGGTCAGATGTGAGTGGTAGGCGTTTCTGACAAGATGAGGTCAGATGTGAGTGTTGGGCGTGCCTTTCTAACAATATGAGGTTAGATGTAGGAGCTGGGCAGGCCTTTCTAACTTAGGGTTATATATAAGTGTTGAAGACCTACATGAAGGGTAGCCCTACAACCAGCATGAAAAAGGACTGCCTCTGTAGAACTTCCTGTGACGAGAAGAATCGAGATAGCACCATTCTGAGATAGCATGTGATGATGATCTAGACTTGATGATGATCCAGATCAAGTGATGATCCATATGTGATGATGATCCAGACTTGATGTTGATCCAAATCAAGTGATGATCCAGATGTGATGATGATCCAGTAATCGTGATGATCTAGATCCCGAGACGAAGAAGACTTGAAGAAGAAGATGACTTAGAAGAAGACTTGAAGACGAAGACGAAGAAGACTTGAAGACAAAGAAGACTTGAATATGAAGATGACGATATGATCTAGTAGATACAGAGAAGAAGACCAGTGCTGAAAATTGTGTCAAAAGAATACCTTCCTAGTTAAGAGGGAGTGTTGATGTATTTGTAACTTCAGAATGTATTCACCTATGTATCTTATGTCTTGTACCCCAATGTTTATTTTGGGATGTGTCTGTAATGTAATTGAATCATGTCATGCCCGGATGTTCCAATCAGGAGTATCTTTAATGTAAACAAGTCATGTCAAGTCATTGTGGGTAACCCTCCTATTGTCTAAGGGTTAAATTCCCCGCAGTTTTGGGCCACTAAGGTTATTAGACTCACCTAGTGAAGTCGACCCTAGTTGAGTTCAGTCAAGTCAAGAATTAGTATAAATAGAGAGCTAGCCTCTCTATTTGATACACACTCACTCACACTCAGTTGTAGCACATAGCTGAGGAAGAAGAAGACATTGGGGCTAGGAAGAAAGATGTTACTACTATTGGGAGATCATCTTATTGTTTTGGGATTTTCTATTTGGTGTTGATTCTATCTTTGAGGAAGTTGTAGGGTTTTCTCCATTTATGGTTTCCCCTAGGAAAAACACTCTGTTCATTGTCTCTTGTGTTTGATTGTTGTGCTCGTTATTCTCTTAGTTAAAAGATCCTAATAATGCCATCTTAATGTTAAAAATATAACATTTGTTTTGCACTATAATGGTATCATTTTCATTCTATCCCTATTGTTCCTCAGGATGGAGAATCTGGGTGGAGTAGTTTGCACAGGGCCCTACATTTTGGGCATCTTGTAGTGGTTGGAGTGCTCATTGAAGCTGGTGCTCCTCTCACATTGGTGTTAGAAAAAATAGGACCGCAGAAAAATAACAATTATACAGTTAAATCAATCAACAAGATGCAAAAACACATTAAACATTACAGAGAGACACAGATATAGCGTGGTTCACCCAAACGATGGGCTACGCCAACAAACAAATTTTCCAGTCCTTTTATTTCAGTCCAGAAAGATGAAGGGATACACCCTGCAGCAAAAATGTTGCACTTCCTCTTCACGCTCTCATAGTCTCTCTTCTAGTACAATACAGTACCCACATCCAGTACAATTTACAATGGAGCCTCCTCAAGCCTTATAAAGGATTAATCACATGCAATACCATGGGACAATACCATGGGCTACAACAAAACCATATGCTATGCCTAACCACCTTTGACACATGCAATACTATGGGACAATACCATGGGCTACAACAAACCATGTGCCCAAACCATGTGCTAGACCTAACCACCTTTGACTCGATCTCAATTCAAGGTTAACACTAACAATTGGAAGAATCTAAAGCTCAAAATTGATATGATTTTTGGTCCAGTGTAGCAGGTTGTTTCTAAAGAAAATAATGCAGGTAGGCTTTTCGTGACTTTGTTGACAAGTAGACGATGAATTGGAACTTTTTGACATGTAGAAAAGTGTTGCTTTATAATATGAAATTAAATTCCATGTGACTAAACAATAAATCGTTAGCAATGTTTAGTATTGAGTCTTGATGCATTACTTTTTTATGTTTGTCCCTTTTCTATTCATAGGAATTACAGATCTCCTCAGCTTGGGAAACGGTGCCAACTATCAACTTGGAACTGGAAATACTAACATACATAATTTACCATACAATGTGGATGCAATTCAAGGCCTCCTTACAAGGGATATTGCTACTGCAAAGTTCCATAGTGTAGCTGTGACTGCCTCAAGAGAATTATACTCCTGGGGATTTCGGAGGGGAGGTAGACAAGGCCACCCTGATTTTGATATTCACCGGGTATGGGGTGTATATTGTATAGGTATGGGATGTATATTGTACAAGAAACTATAAATGACTTTAGTAGAGATTAAAAAATCGGAGACAATTCTATATTGTATAGTTGGTCAATGTACATAGCTTGATAGGACCAAGTGGGCAGAAAATGCATTGCAACATAAATGCAGATCAAACAAAATTGCACTAGTCATGTGGAGGCTTCCAAATTAAACGTTTAATTATGTGGAAACCAATTGGAACAATCTTACTGTCGATTGATATTAACATCTGCAGTGCACTACATAATTGAATATGTTCTAGGCTTGAGTTTCATTTTATATTCAAATAAAAATTTCAATCATTTTTTAAAACTTATTTGTTTTGTCATTGTCAAGTGTTTTTAGTGTATGCTTGATAATAATTATTTGGTATGTTTGAATGATTCAAAATTTGTTTGAATATCATCATTATCAAGTAATAACACCTTATTGAAGGGTGCTAGCTCAATGGTAGAGCACCTGCCTAATTATAAGCAGGAGGTTGGTGGTTCGATTCCTCCGTATCCTATCATAAATTTGTGACTACAAAAAAAACTAAATTCACATATATAAGACTATTAGTAGCTAATTTCCCGTATCTAGTCGTATTTAGCTTTGTCATTAATATGTTGTCATCTAGTAGTTTATTTAGTCGTATATTTGGTCATTAATTGATGCAATCAGTGACTAAATCAATGACTAAATCATTGACTATCAATGACCAAATAAATGACTAAATCAATGACCAATAATTCAAGCTATTAATGACAAAGTGAAATACGACTAACTATAAGATAGTGGAAATTAGCTACTATTAGATTCCAACTCAAAAATAGTCGTTTATAGCCTGATTTTAGTCATTTTTTTAGCCATTAATTTCTCATTTTGTACTAGTGATTACACATATGGGCATCTCTTCCCTTTTCATCTTCACACTGGATGTGACACCTACAACCTAGAGTCCTCCTCAGCCCTCTGATTTGGGGGGAACCTTTCACATCCACCATCCATGTTTCTTCACTTCGGCCGCCAATCTCCCCTTTCTTGATAACAACGGGCATCTTTGGATTGTGACATGCCGTCAATCGAGATCAACCTCTTCATGCAACCATCAATCCGAGTGGGTCTACAGAAGAAAGGCTCTGTTGTTCTTCCTGCTTCCACATAACGAACGAGGAGTGTAGGTGATGAATGACTGAATGATCGTAATGAGCCCCTCGAATGTTCTGTGGCTCTCAAGGTGTGAGAGTAGGAAAACTTGGTGTGAATGCATGGGTTATACTGACATATGGTTCTGGTGTTTTCTTTTCCCTGCAAGCAAAACATAACACTCCAAAACTGGGTGCTCCGCCCCATTCAAAATTTCCCATACTCTTCCCCTTCCAAGCAATAACTACCTCAACCACTTTCTAGAAGAATAAATGGTTAGGAAGAAAAGACAAGAAAGAGGGTAGTTGACAATTCTAATGGGTTCTCCCCATGACACATGGATTTTCCCCAAACGGTATCAAGGTTAGCATTCCCAACCCCTTATCCTTAGGAAAATAATTCCCCCATCTCAATATTCATTGCATTGACATAGCTGGCCATGGGTTTTCATTATATTTCATATTTACATGATGTTTACAAGCGTGCTTGACTTAGCATAGAAACCATAGGCATCAACCATGATCGCCTATATACCAAAAATCAATCAATGACAGGGCCTTGGCCTTGAGCTCCTTGTCATATAATATTTACATCATATATATTAATGCAATGGGGTAAAAAATGGGGTGTTACACCCTACAATTTAGGATCCACTCCGAGTGACACTACCAACCTCCATCAATTGGTTGTAGTTGGTAGGTAGTAATGCTAAGTTATGCTCCAGTTACATTCGGTTAGATTTCTTTCCATTCAGTTAGTGGAAGTCTTGCATGGCTGCATTGGGGTAGGCACCATTTCTCAGCTACCTCATCAGTTTAACTGGTTTAACTAATTGAGAGACTAAATTAGACATTCTGAGTTATACTAGTGAGCTCTGATAGTGATTTATACACTTCTAGTTAGTTAGTCAGTGAGGATTGAGTTGGTAGATTTGAATATTATCCACATGATTTGAATTCTCCTTTATGTAACATCATTGTATACTGTTGGGATTAATGAAGATAATATTGTAATTTACTGATCATATTTTATCATCTTTATCTGAAAATTGTCTTGTTCAGTGTACATTGTTGATTCCATTCTACTACACAATTTTACCATTTCAATTGCACTCATTTCCTGTAGATCAATGGTTCAATAATTCAAACATCTAACACCCCATATTTTGTATAGGAGTGTTTATCAGTTAGACATATTGCAATGTATTCACTTATTACCTATTGGACTCGGCTAGACTGATTAAACTATGTTTTCGACGAGTGAGACCTTATTATATGTTGCTACTATTTTTGTTATGTTACTATGCTTATGATGATATTATGACTACAATGTTATGATTATGTTTACACGATTGCTATGTTGTAGTTATCATGACATTCCTTTATTTCTTAACAAAAGTGTATGTTAATGGTCGACCTTGATGAAATATGATATATATGATGTGGTACATGGGTCAACCCATGATATGACCAATTTAATTATTTTATATGATGAAAAGAAATGATGTTGATAATATGTACCAACTAATGATTGAACAGAGATATTGTTATAAATATATGTTTGCGAAGTACTAATCTGCAGTACCTAGAGACTATGTAATCATCATATACTTGATATGAAGTGTGGTGTAGTACCTATTTCACAAAAAAAATCCTTATTTACCAAAGTGAGGATACGATGACACATTCCAATAATCTCTATATAAGCACAATATGGTTTTGATAGGATATACACCTTGTATGTTGAGAGGATGGATGTATTTCCCACCCTATGTCACTACGATACCTAGGACCATGGGAGGGTCATGCTAATACATGATCCAAAAGTTGTTTTGATGATTAAAATCAAATTCCTACTAAGAGAGTATAGGTACGTTGTCCATCCGATGCTATCGCTCTCAGGTCCTTATGGGTTCAAGTCGGTGAAGCCGACATCGACTTCTTGACCAAAAGAGGAAGGATAGGGAGGATATGGACATAGTTTATGATGTGAGTGTAGAAATAATAGATAAATACTATGAGAAATAATGCTAAGAAGAAGCACAAGAAATAGATATTGCTACTAAGAATTCTCACAAGCATACACAAGAAAAATAAAGAGATGAAAAGAGACTAAATCACATGAATGAAGAGATGAATATTGGTGTGTATCCTTCCATTGAATAAATATGAATAATAGTGTACATAAATAGTACATCCCTCATAGTAAAATCGAGTTGTATGGAGACAACTCATAAATCTCAAAAATACCGACTTACCAGAATATAGCAAACCCCCATAGGTGGGTAAAGCACTTCCCAAATCTATCAAGAACCTCACGAATTGGAAAAAGCATGAGTGAGTTTTCAAAGAGATGTAAAGAACATGCTAATCCTAGAAAATAGAGGAAAAGTGATGAAGTATTGGTTGGCAACAAAAGCACCCAGTTTCCTAGTTTGACTAGCTTTACCTTATCCACAGAAAAATAGAAAAAGCATAATAAAGAAGAATCTGCTATAAAGTTTTGTATATTAATTATGGATGGTCAAAAGGTGGTCAAGATTAACCCAGAATTAGAAATAAATCATTCCTAGGATATATATGTCATGTACTGACTTTAAGGTGTAAGTGGATGCCAACTAATTAAGCTAATGGGTGAATAGTTAATCAAATAATGATTAATTATTTTATCCTAAGTTATGAGTGGGTTTAATATATTCCAATAGTGAGGATATGTTAGCTACTATTTTTTGGGGGTTTGATACACACAATTCTCATCATGACCATATTATGCGAGCCAAAAGATCAGAAATTTCCTCTAATCCTCAAAATGTGAAGTTGGACCTTGGCCAAGATTCAAATTTTCATACCTAAGTCCACCACCGCATTTTCCCTTTATGCAATAAGCATTACTTCTTTCTGAAATGCCTCTTTTCAATTGACAATAAGTGGTGCCACCACTTAATACCTTTGAGCGATGAGCGATGCAACCCTGGTAACTCTCTGTCTCCGTAGTGAAAGAGAGGCGCTAGAGTTCTAAAAGGAAAAAGAGAAGATTCATGAAGCTTCTTGAAGATCAGATTCGTGGAACCCTCATACCTACTCTTGTGGACCACTTGGAATTGAGATCCCCCCAAATAGGATATCCCTTCCACCTAATACATCATTTTCTCAACCATTCCTATCCTCCCAAGGGCTATAAATCTTTGTTCAACCCCCATGGGTAAAGGGAGGAAAGTTATGCTACTGCACCAAAGTTCTAGCCAAATCTAGGGTGAGCATAGAGAGGGAAATTTGAAGCTTTGAGGACAAGATGTGGCATGTGAGGAGGCATCACAAAACTAAGGCATTATGGTTGTAATCTCTCTTCTTTTATGTTAATGCAATGATGGCTTATTTCCCATAAAATGCATTGTGTTATGATCACTAATTTTGTTATCAGATTCCTTAGTCATTGAATCAGGGGTACATGGTTATTCCCCTTTCTAGTGTAGGAAAACCATTAGGGGTACAACCTGTAGTTGGTGAATATTCTTAGGGTTATACTTACCCAGGAATCCAACCACTTGTGAGTAATGTGAATTAGCAATCTACATGTGCAGGTAATGTTTATCTTGGAATTCCTTACCCTAAAAACATGTTTACACCATGGGGGAAACCTAATTGGACATATATACCTATGCCTGAGGGAACACTTATGAATACTGCTTGAGGATATGATAGAGCGCCCTTCGGAGGCCCATCTGGTGTAGTCCCACCAAGTGGGCTTCCACCTTCTGTAGGACCACCTCTTGGAGGTCCACCTTTTGAGGTACCTCCTCCAAGAGCTACACCTTCTGGAGTGCCTCCACCTGGAGGAACACCTTATGGAGGACCACCACCTAGAGGACCACTATCTAGAGATCCACCTTATGAGGGACACCACTTGGAGTTCCTCCTCCTGAAGGCCCACCTTTTGGAGGCCCATGGCCATCAGGAGGATCATTTCCAAATACACCACACCAACAACCGGTTTATCAGTCGACTTACGGTCCTACTGGTGTTCATATGTTATATCAATATTACCAGTTTGTACAACCTAATTGACAAATTCCATTTTTGGAAACTTTGGAATTTCTTGATCTGTCCAGATTGATCAACGATCCCATCCAACATAACCCTTTGTGGCCTGCAATTCCGGTCAAGTTACCATCAGACATTCATAAGTTTGATGGGAAGCAGGGAGAATATCCAAAAAATCATGTTAGGAAATTCCATCTATGGTGTTCTTCCAAATCCTTGATGGATGATTTGATTTGTTTGAGTCTCTTCTAACAAACTTTAACCGGTACGGCCTCCAAATGGTACACTAAGCTTCCATAACATTCGTTTGTGGATTTCAACTCATTGGCCCACATTTTTTATTACCCATTTCCAGCTCCCCGTCCGTTATGAAACTGGTATGAAACTTTTAACATCCCTTCATCAAAATAGTTACACCCATATATCATATCATATCCATTAGTGGAGGACACGATGAAGACTTATCAAAGCTCTTATCCCAGACCAAATATTGGTTGATTGTTTTATGAAATCCTTATTGCCTCCCATTGCCCGTGATGTGGCTATGGGAGGTGTTGTCACTAAAGAGCAAGCTATCAAACGCTCTCAGTATCTGGAATTGGTTTATTCTCAGTCCAGAACTTTGTATGATCTGATCCCTCAAGCTCCTCATCCCAACACAGAACCTGCCAAGCCACCTACAAAAACTCCCATTGATGGGGTTGTAGGTTTAATCCATCCCTCATCGGCAACAAATCCTTCTAAGCAACAGAGTGCTTATACCACTAATCTTTCTACTACTACATTTTCTGATGAGGTGAATGCTATTCAAACTACGTAAACACCCGGTAATAAAAAGAAAGAAAAATGAAAAGGAAAAAATTCAGGAAACCAGCAGGAGAACCCCAAGACCACGACCTCAAAGAATGCCAATAAAGGTAACAAGAAGGCTAATTATCCTTTCCTGTTGTGTGGAGGTGACCACTTCACGAAAGAGTTCCCTCATCATAAAGAAATTAATAAGTTTTTGAAAAACAACCCTACACCAGTGATACTTATGTATCCCTTTCCATCTCAACAACAGTTGAGAGATCACATGTCTTCAAAAGGAACCTATAACTCTACCAAATATATTCGAATGATGTCCACTGAAACTGTTAACTTAACTACTCACAGTCATACATACGACAAACCTGTAGAGAATAAAGATGAAGGCAATTCTTCTGAAAAAGATCCTTCTGCAAATTCTTCTCCTCCACTTCTATCCAATGGCCCCCTTACGATTGAGAAACCTAACCTCGACTTAATTTTTCACCTGCCTAAGAGTACTCTCCAAAAATATGTATTCAATCCAAATGCTCGAGCTTCCCAATTCTAGAACATTGCTGAATATTTGGCTTAAGCACCATGCCCTATGTCTATGCTAGAGGTACTCCAAAGTTTCCCTATGCAACGCAAAAATCTATTGATGACTTTAGGGGCCTTATATCCGGATAACACTAATATAATTCATATTAATGTGGAGAATTATAAGTCAAGGTTATCCCACCAGCTCACATTTCAAATTGCAACCAAGGTACTTGGGAGGAAGGTCCATCGTACCGTATTGGACGAAAGGGATTCCACCTTAGTATTGTCTATGTCTTACTAGAGAGCCAAAGGTTCTCATGAACTTACAAAGTCATGCATAACTTTGAAAGCTTTCAACAGACGTGGTTTCCATCCTCATTGTCTGTTACTGGCCCTATTGATCGAGCTTGGGGGGAAGAATGTTTCCATTCAGGGTGAGGGATAAGATGCTCCATTAGATTACAATATCCTATTGGGGAGAAACTGATTTTATGCTATGACAGCTGTCGCTTCGACATTTTTTCGTACTCTCCAATTCCTTCTCTTAGGGAATATTATGACCATAGATCAGCTTGATTTTTGTTCACCTGATGTTACTGTCCCTATGAAAAATAATATTCCTATGCTAGGTCAATTCGCTCCACCTTATCAATCACTTGGGGTTGGGATGTTGAAGGATTCAAATCTTATGGGTGTGTTTCCCTCGACCCCTCCTTATACAGAAGTAGCGACTATGAACATGATATCCATGACCAGATACCATGAGTATAATTGTTTTGGATCGACCTTATGCTAAGATACTTTTAGGATTTGATCTAGTCACTCAAGGGACGAGCCACCTAGATGAACAGATGATGTACCTTGAGAGAGAGCTTATGAGGGTTATAGCAGTAAGGGTATAGACCCCTGATTCTTAGTCAACATGAAGATAAAGTTAAATCCTTTATCCATCACTTATTAAGAAGGAAAACACACCTTCACAAACAAGCCCTCGGAGACACAACTTAACAGGAATGATACTAATAGGTCACAACTCAGCCTTAGAGGCTGTTACATATTTAGGGCATATCCTTAGTGGTTGTTATAAGACCACAACCTAGCCAAGAGATGACAACCAAGCCACATCCCAGCAGGAGGAGGTCATATACGACTTAACAAAAGAAACACAGTCACAGAAAACAGAGAGACACATAGTCACAAACAATAGAAAAACATAGTCACAACCAACAGAGAGACACAAAGTCATGACCAACAGAGAAATACAGTCACGACTAGCAGATAGAGGTACCAAACAGTCATGAAGTTTAATATCAGAAGGTCACATATGAGCCCAAAAAAATCCAAAATGGTCACTTTTAGCAGCAAAAACGTTATAACCCACTTCCAATCCTAATATGTCAACTCCAAGTAGTAGAAACCCTAGCTGCATACTCAAAGAATAAGATCTAACCTTTTTTCTTTTTTTCAAGATGCCATACACAAATGAAGAAGTGAAACTTTAATTTATAATCTTGACAGGCCTTCTAGAAATATCACTCAACTGCTCTTAGCTTGTAGGATTTTTACCAATATAAAATAAAGTTAAGGTACCAAGAAAAAATAAAAAAACATAAAATAAAAGTTGACTTAGGATAGTGTACAAATGGTTAAATGGTCTTACAAAATTGAAACCATAAAATAAAAGTCATCTATGAAAGGTACACACAATAAGAGTGCTAGGACCAAGTAGAATATAAAGGACCGTAATTCAACCAAAGGGGGTCACAATAAGAAGATAAGACAGCCCTCATACCTATAAGACCAAGGTGTACCATAAAGGTGGATAACCAACCCCTTTTATCCATAGGATCAACAAGACCAAACACTTTAATCATTTCTCTCTCCCAAGGTACATTGTTTCATATATTTTTATCAGCATTGTATAAGGAGAAGATCCAAACTAGATGATGTGATCCAAATGCTTAATAGTACACCAATAACAACTGAGTAAAATTTACAACATTGTACTAGATATGAAGCAGTAAGATAATTTAAACATAATTTTCATCTCTTTCAACTTTAGAACTCTTCCATTATCCTTGTGATAAAGTTGTTCCTTGAGATGCATAGTAACAATAGTACAAAAGCAAATTCAAGAACAATAAAATAACCATAACTTAGTAACATTTAGATATTCAAACTATTTTATTGCTAATTAATAATATTCTTACTAAAGCTAAGATTCTTATGTTGGATTAAAGTAATTTCAATATAAAGTCCTACTCAATTCTAACTTATAATGTATAAGATTAGGTTTTGTCAGCTAAAATTATAAGTTTAGTCTTTGTCAACTAAAATTGTAAACTTTCTTGGGACTTCTACCACAACTTTATGCAATAGCCAATACAATGCAACCTACAGAGTTGTGTTAATCAGAGGTGTCAGGTATACAAGATCTATAACATGTAACCTTATGTTCTTTAGGTTGCAACTGTGGTCTAGTCATGCAATAGTCCATGAAAAGGCTTAGCATATCCTTTATAGTTATACAAAAACTCCATTTAAAAGCATTCTCAATCTATATCATTGCCATGTAAAAATTTCTTATTCCTAATCGTGTCTTTAAAATGGAATGGTCCTGTGCCTTAGATATTTGATTGTATAGTTCCTTCTCTTCACACAAGGTAAATACTTCATTTGCAAGTCTATTGAAATTGATACTGTTTCATACTAATACTATGAAAGGATTTCTACATATTACAAGAGGATTACTAGACCATCTATGTGATATTGTGCAAACATTGAATTAAAACAAAGCACAATCATTGAGCAAGAGGAAGAGGCAAACTAAGTATGAATAGCATCATATATTAGTTAGAATCTTTCATGTGAGAAACTACCATATTAGGTCCACTTTCAAATTGCAAAAGAATATTTTCATTGTTCCACCAAGTTTCCAAGATGCTAGAGCATGGAAACACATCTAGCGGCATATGTAGAAGTACCCTCTAAATTTTAAGGAAAGTTGTAGGGAATCTTTGGGTATTCAATATACTGTACCCTATTTGAAATGCTAAAAATATTTAAATTAAAATTATACTATCATCATTGTATATCACATTATATTTAGAAAATTGAAAAATCAAAATATAGTGTTATACATCTAAGTGTTAAGACCAAAGGATGACTCATACAAGCTTACAACCTATATCAAGTGAAAAAATAAAATAAAGTCATTTGAAATGACAACTATGAACCTTCTTAAGTCTTCATAGATATACTCATACATGCACATACATAATTCACAATCTACATAAACCATATCACCTTCACATAGATAGCGTTGGCGGGATACATTTCTGTATGGTCTACCTTCAAATGACCTTCTTATGGTCACCTTCAAATCACCACCTTCAAATCACCCTCAAATCCTGCATCATGCTTTCCAGTATAGTGCCTTAGACATATTTAATGAAGCAATTATTTCCTTTGGCCCAGCTAAACCACGAGAGGTGGTTGATAAGAAAATATTATTAATAAGAAGAAATGGAGATGTTATTAGTAAAGTTGAAAGATAGACATTTTATTGATGTCAAATTTAATTATAAATTAACTTATTGGTTATTAATATATATATTTTATATATTATTTCATAGTTTTGAGAGGTTGCTAAATTCTTGAATTAAAAATAAAAAAAATAAAAATAAAAGCCAATTACAACTCCATGAAAATAGATTTATTGACATGTAAGCAGTAAGTTTAAAATGATACAGTAAAAACAACCGACAATACAAATACAAGAGATTACTAATATATGATGGACATAGCACATCATCAACGAGTTAACGAGCCCTAAATTCCTGAAAATACAATACAAGCTGAGTTTATTAATTGATGGGCATAGAAACTAATGCCAACACCATGTGGTAAAGAGAAACGGAAAATACGAGAGATTATTAATGGATGGGCATAGCAAGTGCGTCAATTAATAAATTAATTGATGGGCATAGCAGAGCATTTATTAAAGTATTGGCAATGATTCTAATCAAATAATTCTTTTTCAATAGAGCATTTATGGGCATAGCAGAGCATTTATTTATCAAAGTCGTAATTTGTGTAATGTAGGTAACAGTTAGGATTGGTAATGGTAACGTAAGCACCGATGGCGTAGTTGCAGAACTACAAGATGTTGTTAGCAATGCCTTGAAGGCAAGAGACGCAATAATCATTATTGGGTGCATTATCACACATTGAAATACCGTAGGCCACACCTGGTCCTGTAGCATTACCTCCAACGTAAGGATCTCCATTTCCTATTATCTGACTGTGAATTACAGTCAAACGTGAGAGCAGCAATCTGATAGCACCAACGAAAGAATCTCCACTTGCGCCTTTCTGATTATTACAACCCCAAGTAAATGTCTGGCCTGCCGCACTATTTGTGGCCACCACGATTAGTATTATTACAGCTAATGCAACGCCAAAAGATCTGATCATCACCATCGCTGCCTCAAATATCTCTTACTCAAATTCTAAATGTTATTACAATAAGCTTATGATGCTATGTTGGGTGCCTCTATCTAATTTTATAGGATAACCGATGAGGATATGTTAGCTAGTATTGTTTGGGGTTTGATACACACAATTCTCATCATTAACATATTATGGGAGCCAAAACATCATAAACTACCTCTAATCCCCAAAATGTGAAGTTGGACCTTGGCCAAGATTCATATTTTCATACCTAAGTCCACCACCGCATTTTCCCTTTATGCAATAAGCGTTACCTCTTTCAGCAATGCCTCTTTTTAATTGATAATGAGCGGTGCCACCGCTTAATACCTTTGAGCGATGAGTGGTGCAACCTTGGTAACTCTCTATCTCCATAGTGAAAGAGAGGTGCTCGAGTTTTAAAATAAAAAAGAGAAGATTCATGAAGCTTCTCGAAGATCAACTTCGTGGAACCCTCATCCCTACTCTTGTGGACCACTTGGACTCAAGATCCCCCCTAATAGGATATCCCTTCCACCTAATCCATCATTTTCTCAACCATTCCTATCCTCCCAAGGGATATAAATCTTGTTTCACCCCTCATGGGTAAAGGGAGGAAAGTTATGTTGCTGCACCAAAGTTCTAGCCAAATCTAGGGTGGGTATAGAGAAGAAAATTTGAAGCTTTGAGGACAAGACTTGGCATGTGAGGAGGCATCACAAAACTAAGGAATTATGGTTGTAATCTCTTTTATTTTATCTTAATGAAATGATGGTTTATTTCCCATAAAATGTATTGTGTTATGATCACTGATTTTGTTATCAGATTCCTTAGTCACGGATATAGAGTTTTAGATAATTTTCTAGTACTTTTGAACTTGTATGTTGTTTTGATGTGTTTATTGCACGTATATCTATGGAGATCTAGCACTATAGAAGGATAATACGTCATACTACAGGATAGGTAAAGGACTCATTCCAGATATCTATTAATTCTAGGGAAAGTGCTTATTGTTGTTATCACTTATTTTTTGCTATGAGGTATTCAAGCTAGGGAAAAAACTCATGTCCACCGAAGGTGAGAATTTCCAGCAACAAATATGGAAAATCCACTAGGGAAGACATTCAGGACCTCTGATATTTCTTGGTTTTCATTTCTTTTCTTTATTCCAAACTCAACTTTTTCAATGAACATACATGCTAATTTAATAGTGTGATTTGGGTTCAGTTTAAGTAGATCTACTTCGATCTAAAACATATTTTCTTCATATGCTTAATTTTAGTGTAATTTTTGTTATTTGATGCCATTTATTTGACACCTAACTTTCTCTTTTTTTGCTTCTTTTTTTGTTTAGGAACCTACAACGGATACCATTCCTTCAACATGGACAAGAAGCAATGCCACCGTGTATGCTATGTGGATGATAGGCGCTGCCACCTCTCTATTTCAGTGGACAATAGGCGGTGCTTAGGAGGTAACACTCTGTCAATAACCTCTTGCAAGTGGTACGAGGTAGGGTTTTATACCCTTGTGATTTCAAAACTTTGTATGAGTTTGTTTATTTTCTAAATGTGTTTCTAAACTAGTTTATCAGACTGTCCAACCAAAGGTTACCTACTAGGTCAAGCACAACAAGACACAGCCAAGCCAACAAATGGGTTTATCAGGCTACCAACCAAGCCATCTTTCCAGTTGGGTTTATCAGGCCTCTAAGGAAATGGGAAGGAAGAACTACTAAGCTAGTGAGCTCATCTACAGAGCTAAGAACACCTTCACAAGGCCTATTTGGCCTGGTTTCCCTACTGCCTACACACCCAACACAAGGAAGTGTCCCCTTCTCTGCTCCACTGTCCCCCAGGCTACACCTTCACTTCCAGTGCTCTTTAGGATGTGCATAGCAGGTTTACCAGCCACTCTTATCTTATTGTGAGGTTCCACACTAGGTTTATCAAGCACATTCTACATGTCTCCCTTTCTTAAGTCTTATACATAGCTCAGACCTGAACCAGGGTGCACAACACAACAACCATAGGGAGACTCTACAACAAAGCTTTACTCTTAACATGAGTAATAGGGTCTCATACGCTCTGTATTTTAGGATAACGCTGCAACACAATGAATACCACAATGTCCAGGAAAAAAATACTCGCAGAATGCAAAGGATACATAAATAGAAGAAAGGCTCTGATGTTCTTCCTGCTTCCACACAACGACCGGGGAGTGTAGGTGATCAATGGCTGAATGATCGTAATGAGCCCCCCAAATGTTCCACAGCTCTCAAGGTGTGACTCGACGTGAAAGCATGGGTTAGACTGACATACAGTTCTTGTGTTTTCTTGTCCCTACAAGCAAAACATGACACTCCAGAACTGGGTGCTCTGCCCCATTCAAAATTGCCCATACTCTTCCCCTTCCAAGTAATAACTACCTCAACCACTCTCTGGCAAAATAAATGGTTAGGAAGAAAAGACAAGAAAGAGGGTGGTTGACAGTTCTGATTTGGTTTGGGATAGTGAATTTAAAAAAGAGTTTAGTGTGTCAAGTAGTTGTAGCATATTTCTTTTCGGAAAAAGAGATCTTACTTCATCTGCTTTCAATATTAGTCATTACAAGTTTGTTGCTTGTTCACAATTTGGGAAAATAATTCAGTGTTATTGTTTGGGATTTTTTGTTTGAAAGCAGAGACTGTATCACTATCCCTTCTATAAGTAGGGAATACCTCGAACAATAAAGTGAAAATGTAGTCATTACGCAGTAGAAGATTGTAAGAGGGAGCTGCATTAGCAAGTTGAAACTCTCGACGTATCGATCCCTACTCTGGGATCATCATCAGAAGACAATCAAAGACTGTGGTGATGTAAAATAGCCCGGAACGTTTAAATACTCATTTTTGTGAAGAACACAACAAAAGATGTCGATTCTAGGTTTTGAACGAAGATTGGTTTATTATTAAAAATATCTAATTTTATTTTGATTTAAATTTTTATATAAGTTCATTTTATTAAAATGAAATTTAAGGTATTTTAATTTTGAATTTTTTTTTTGTTTTGAAATGTTTGTTAAAATGAAATAAGGAATTTTTAATTTTAAATTACAAACCCTAAACTAGTTTAAGGAGCTTAAAAGGTTTTAAAATCAACAATTATTTTTTACAAGTATTTATCTTAATTCAAAAAAATTTAATTAATAAGATTTATAAATTTAAATTACTAATTAATTTGAACAATTCAACTTGTTTGTCAAGGTGTTGATGCCTGGAAAATCGTAGGCGGAAACAGTAAGGGATTCTCCCCAATCAACGTTCCCAACTAGCCCATTGACTGTTTGGTATAGGGAATCCATCCGGTTTGTTGTCCGGCTACCATCGGTCAAGTAACAAAACACAGGCTTTACTGGTTGCGGCCCGGTCCACCGAGTTTTTGTAATTTTGACTTAAAATATGGAATGCAAGTGCCTAACTAAATGCAAGGTGATCATAAATGCAAGGAGCTGTCACAATGTGATGCTCAGGTTCTTACCTCTCGTCTTAGGCTCACAAACATTTAAATCGTATACAGCAAACACATAAACTAACTCTCTAAATCTATCCCTAGGGAGCAGGATTATCATTCATTAGTGAGTAGTACAATCTGTACATGCATTGTGAAAAGTTACAGATAGCTGACACTTTCTTCAAAACACATGAACACTTTAAAAATATGTTTCAACAACCAGATAGCCGATTATTTATGAACAGCACATATTACTCACCATGGAAAACATCACAAAATAAACTAGAGAACATTCCAGCAAGAACATAGGTTCAGAAATTAGAGCATTCTCACAGTTAATGAGACACAGCTGAAAACGAAATAGTTCCTCTTCAACATTTCTCATTTAAGTACATTTGACGCATTTCACATTGCACCTCTTCCAGTATGCAAAATTTGCAGTTCTTCATGTAAAACGAAATAGTTCCTCTTACAACAAACCGTTTACAAATTTTATCAAGGGAAAAAGCCCTTTATAAGTTCTACATTTCCATTATTTAACTACAGTCGCCCATCGTTTGGGTTGTCTCCCAATGTATGACTTTTCCATTCCCCAACGCTTCATATCCTTCGGTTGTGTCTTTTCTCGCATACTCATGATTGGTTAAGTAACTGTTGTATCCTTCGGATTCACGCTTTCGTTGCCTTCGAAGTGGTTTTGGTCATACCACCATCAACAGTCTGCCTACCTTCTTGCCATGGCAGTTTCATCATTCTCCAGGATTTCACCTGCAATCAACAGCGAGAGCCATTCATTAGAAAACATAACAACAAAATAATGCGAACTGAAAATGTCAATCCACAGGAAATGACTGGGTGCATCTCTATAACCGACAAGAGGCTGGATTAAGATTTTTGGGCGGGAAAGATCTGAAATGGCCCTCGGAAGGCTTTGACATCGAACAGGAAAAGGATCTCCTAGCCGCAACGACGGAAAGAAAAGAGCTAACGTGGTGTGAAAACACGGACTGGAGAGACTTAAATCGGAAGTTGAACGGCTTTGGACATCGGACGCGGAACGAATTTCCCAGCCACAATGGCGGAAGGGAAAAGGTTAATGCACGTGAGCGGGAAAACTTCACATCGGACGTCGAAAGAGTTTGGACATCGAAAGCTGAATCGCTTTAGGAGATGCAACGGCGGAGGAGACGGCGGCTTTAAGACCTTCGAATCACGGGCGGGAAAGGCTAAATCGGAAATCGGATCACTTTGCGCTTAAGACGCAAAACCCTTTTGGGAGCCGCTACGGCGGACGCAAAAAAGATAGCAGCTTCCGAACAGAAATGGATGCATGATCACAGGAGAACTTAAGTGTTCAGGTTTTAAAAATCAAACATCGGACAAAAACTTGCTATACTTCCATGACAGCATCCTTCGATAAAAACACTTGGCTTGATCAACAAGTGAAAATAAGCTTAGGAGGAGCGACTCACCCTGAATTCGAACATGGCAGTTTCAAACAGGCTGACAGTCAAACTTCAAAGTCACTCGAAAAGAAGGCACGTCCAAAAGGCTCAAGAATTCAAAATCAAGAAATAATGCTAAATCAGGGGGAGGGGGCCCAAAATTTAAATAAATTTGGGGAGAATAGTTGCGGCCGCAACAACTGGCGATTACCTAGTGGACCTAGATCTCTAGGCGATTATCCTTTGAGTGACAGGCTGTTTAACAACAAGTGCATCTGTTAAATTCTTCCAACCGTCTGGGTTTCTCAAATTACAGGAGTGTGTACCTTTAATCATTGATGATAGTCCAATTTGGGAAAGTGGAAACCACGATCTTCAAGTCTAGATAACTCTGCCGAAGCCAACAGATGAGTTCATTATTAATTTTGTCTTCAGTTAGCCGATAGTATCGGACACCACAGGATTGTAGTAGGTGGTGAACAGAAATGTTCGTTTGTTCCTCATTCCCATGCCACTTTAGCACTTCTCGTGACTTTGGATTTTTGTCCCTTTTATATGAGTCCTCCTGCATGCCTTTTCTTACTGAATTTTAATTCAGGATCCTCTATCCCATAGTGCCCTTTTGTGTGAGCGGTGTGCTTTATGTTTCAGCTCACGGATGGAGGGGATCTTTTGGAAATTCGTTACCTCTAATTCAGCATTTGCTTTGATGTATGATGCTTTCATGGGAGTTTTTGACTCTTATTTGCCTTTTGACATTCATTTCTTGGCATGGGATCATTTATATTTAACATACTGTTCACCTTGCTCCTTTCCATGGGCCCTCTACTATTGCCCCTTAGAACATTTTTAAGTGTGAAGTGGATGGAGCCTCAACATAGTATTCTGGACTCTGTGAATTCGGCTTATTTCATAGGGATTAAGCAGGACTTCAATGCACACAGAGATATTTTGGAAAACAGCTAGACTAGAAGAAGTTCAATTAGCAACACATAGCCTGATGCTCAACATATTTATCATACCCAAATATTCGGTGCTTCCCAAATAACCGCGAGTTCACTCCCTTTATTGAAACCAATAAAATTAAATTTAAACCAAAAGAAAGCATGACTCAAAATACAACCAAACAGCTTATTTATATACAAGACATAAAAGCTCAAAGAAAACTCAAGAAAAATACTGCTTCAGAACCAAACCATTAACTGGCAAGTTCTCCTCCCAACCCTGTAAATCTTGCAGCTTATAAGTAGAAGGACCAAGCTTTGTGGCAATCTAAAAAGGGCCTACCCACAACTGCTGGAACTTGGTATGCTTTCCTTTCTCATCATGGGGATGGTCCCACTTGAGAACTAACTCTCCTACTTCAAAGTCTTTTGTCCCAGCTTTATGCTTGTCAAACCATCTCTTAACTGACTCTTGTTGTTGTTTAAAGCATTCTTTGGCTTTAGATCTGGCTTCCTCTACTTTCAGGAGATTATGTATTCTTATTTGTAAAACTTCATCATCCAACCCCCTAGACTCTTGAGCTAGTATGGAATATGGTAGCATGATATTGGGAGGAAGGATGGCTTCTTTACCATAGACAAGGGTATAGGGTGACACTCCTATCACATACTTAGTGGTGACTCTGTCAGCCCACAGGGCATTGGGTAAGGCTGAGTGCTAACTTCTCTGGTTTTCAATTACAGTCTTCTTCAGAATTCTAATGAGGTTTTTATTAGAGGATTCAGCCAGGCCATTCCCTTGCGGATAGTAGTTAGCAAAATAATGCAATTTTATCCCTTTATCATGAGCAAAAGAAGTTAATTTAATTGACGAAAATTATTTAGCATTATCAAAAACTAACGAAATTGGAACTCCAAACCTGGTCATGATATGATCTTGCAGGAAGCTGATGACCTCATCTTCATTTATCTTGCACAAAGGTACTACTTCAACCCAGCGAGTGAAATAATCCGTCACGGTAAGGATGTACTTGTGTTGTAGTGAGGAATTTGGTTTAATTTCTCCAATGATGTCCAATCCCCATTGCTCGAATGGTTCCGTGATCATTACAGGATTTAGGGGGGTTGCTGCTTTAGGTTGTATCCCACCACATCTTTGGCAAATATCACATTTTTCGACATGTGCATGTGCATCCTTGAAGAGCGTAGGCCAGTAATAACCAGCTCTGAGGATCTTGTGGGATATGGTATCCCCTGAATAATGTCCCCCAGCCGGACCATCGTGAAATTCAGACATTACTTTCTTAGCATCTTCTTTCTCCAAGCATCTCAGAAGAACTCCATCATAGTTTTTCCTGAATAATACGCCTTCAATGATTTGATAGGAAGCGGATTTCAGACACAGCGCCCTTCTTTGCTTTGAATTCCAATGTTCTGGCAACAATCCTGACTGTAGATAATGTACAAGGTCTCTATACCAAGACTCAGGGGGTGTAAATAGAGAACATACCTCCATTGAATGTAATTCGACCTCATCTTCCCAGGCACTGCCTTCATTGTTCTATTTTCAGTCATTAATTTGCACAATCCTTGACCTTTAACTATAGATGATGGCTTGAATTCAAGGTCGTAATCTTGAAGAGTTGTTACCCAATTTCCCCTTCTTTCTCCTAACTCTTTCTGTATGAGAAGGAACCTCACAGCTGGGTAGGGGACGATCACTTTGGTTTGATTTTTTAGAATATAAGCCATGAATTGCTTCACTGCTTTAAACACCGCGTAAGCTTATTTATCAACAGCTGGGTAGTTCAATTCAGCCCCCTGTAGACTAGTACTCATAAAAGAGATTGGGAATTCATCCCCCACTTCTTCCTTTTGGGTGAGCACAACTGCCAGTGAATCATCGGATGCAAATGTATACATAATAAAATATTTATCAAAGTCTGGGATTTTCAAGGAGGGTGCGTGTGCGATAGCAGTTTTAATTTTGCTGAAAGCGTCCTTTTCAATTTCAGTCCACTTAAATTGTGCATTTTGCTTGACCATCTATTGTAATCGTTTGACAGTCTGAGCGAAATCAGGTACAAATCTTCTTACAAAATTTATGGTTCCCATAAACGATTACATTCCCTTTTTATTATGGGGCATAGGGATTTGTTCAATGGCCTTAATTCTTTTTGGGTCTATAGATATACCTTGCTTTGAAACTATATGCCCTAGTAACTTGCCTTCCGTGACGGCGAACACACATTTCTTGGGATTAAGCGAGATGCCATATTTCCTACAGCGTTCAAAAATCTGTCTTAAGTGATATGCGTGCTCTTCTCTTTTCTTCGAGAAAATTGTAATATCGTCAAGGTATATTACAACACTTCTACCAATCAATCCATGGAATGCTATGTCCATATCTCTTTGAAAGGTTGCTCCAGCGTTTATGAGCCCAAAAGGCATTCTCCTGTAGGCAAAGGTTCCCCATTTTGTCCTGAACGTTGTCTTCAATCTATCTTCTTCGGCTACCAATACTTGATTGTAGCCAGAGAAACTGTCTAATAATGAAAACAATTCAGAACCAGAGACCATCTATAGCAATTACTCCATGGGAGGCATCAGATAGTTGTCTTTATCTGAGGCGCGGTTTAAGTTTCTGAAGTCGACGCACAGTCTGATTTCTCCCGACTTCTTTCTGACCGGTACCAGATTCAATACCCACTATGAATGTCTGACTTTAAAAATGATTCTAGCATCCAATAATTTCTTTACCTCACTCTGAATCAGCGGTTCCAGCTTTGGATGCATTTTCCTCAAAGGCTGCTGATAAGGCTTGACTCCAGCCTTGATGGGAACAACGTGCTTGATAATGCTGGTATCGTATGTTTTTAGATATTCGTACGTCCAGGCAAATACATCCTTATATTGTTTAAATAGACTGATGAATTTGTCTCTTTCTGCTAGTGAACAACATTTGCCGAGATTCATGAACTTGGGATTGTTCTCATTTCCTAAATTTATCAGCTCGAACTATAGAGATGAGCTATGGGTCTTCACATTGGCTGGTCTTCTGAACTTTTCATTTAAATCGAACATTTTTTCCAACGTTCTGACTCCTTTAGGAATGAAATTGTCAAATTTCATCTCGACCTGATGTTCTTCATCGTCTATAATGGCTTCTTTAAAAACTTTGGCATTTGTCAAGCACTCTATTATTTGATGATCATCATCAAACACCCGTAAGTTGGTGATCATATCAGGTGCTGAAGGCCTGAAAAGCAATTCAACAGTACATCGATTATTTGAGGGTACAATCCTAGCGGCCGAAGTGGCTAATAAGTCAGCTGCTGCGTTTCTAATTCTTGGGATTGAAATAATGTTGAATGAATTAAAACATTTAAGCAGGTCCCATACCTCATTCTGGTACGCTTTCAGGTGAGGAGAAACACAATGTATTTGATTTATGACTTGTTTTACAACTATTTCTGAATCTCCAAAGACTTTTAAATTACTTACCTTTAATTCGATTGCTTTCTTTAAGCCCTGCATCAGCGCTTCATAGTCTGTTGTATTATTAGTACACTCAAACTCTAGTCTACATGAAAGGAAATGTTTATTCTTCTGTGGGTCAATCAGGACATAGCCGGCCCCTGACCCTTCTAATGTCTTTGAGCCATCAAAAAATAAAGTCCAAAAGTCACTAACTACTGAATGTAAATCTATTCCTACTGTTAAGTCTACTATTTTACAATCAATCTCATCACCCTGCGAGAATCGAAGGAGATCAGGCTGGGTGTTAGATGGGTTGCTGGCTTCTTCCGCTTGATAATTTCCAGGTTCCAACTCAAGAAAGTAGTTTCCTAATATAGAATCCACTGGTATATTCTTTTCATCCAGTTGAGTAACATTGTACTTCATGTGGGGTTCTCTTAGAATCTTAATCTAGTTTGGACTCCCTTTGTATGGAAACCACAGATGTGACCAATCTAAGGAGAAATATCCATTTAATTTGGCTGACCAATCTCTGCTCAGGACAAGACCGTAAGCGTCTGGTATATCAGCCACCACGATGTTAATAACTTGGCATACTTTGTCATTGGATGACAGATGGATTAGGATGTCTTCCATCTCACCAATTACCTTAACGTCTGTTCTATCCAACTGAACCACCCTCCACGTGGTTGGCTTAGGCTGCCCATTTATCTTCTTACATACTGATATGGGCATGACATTAATGGACGCCCCTAAGTCTACCAGACAATTGTGCACGTTATGATTAAAAATTTCAAACGTCAAGAGGAAAGGTGGATGTTTAGCTTTAGACTTACCTCCAACACTGGTTTCTCCAATTTATTCTTCGTCCTGAGGTTAATTGTCGGCGGGAAGCTTGTCATCTGATGCTTCAAGTGCTTTTAGCAGTCTCTCCTTTTGATGCGGCACCTTACACATCTCGAATAATGGAACATTCGCTTTTATCTTTTTTAAATCCTCCACAATGTCATAATTCATCGGCTGTCCAATGGGATGGGGTTTATCAGCATTTTCTTCACTTGGCTTGGCTGTTGTATTGTTCTGTCTAATATTTTGGCTGGTAATTGTGAATTCTGGAATCTTATCAGCCGAGGCTTTATTTTGAAACTTCTTTATAACTTTTCTCTGCAGCCTTCTGATCTTTGGGAGAATAAGACTGTCTTCCTTGACCGTTCCTTTGCTTCTTGTGGCCACGTTGGTGTCCATAACACCCTTGTATCCCTGATTCTTTCCTTCTTCAGCATCAAATAATGAGACATAATTCCATAAATCCAGGGTTTCCTCTTCCTACTCTTTATTAGAAGTAGAGGCAGAATTCTCTTTTCTTTCTTCATCATCTTCTTTTGTTAATTTCGAATCCAACATCTGAGTCATGACCAATGTCATTGAATTTATCCACTGCAGGCAATTCTTTTCGGAATGCGACTGTTGGTGGAAGGTGCAGAAATTTTCCATCCCTATATCTGTCAAATTCATGGATGCAGAATTGTGTGGAGGCGGTTGAGACTGATTGTTGTCCTCTTTTTTCTTGTAATAGGGTCTGTAAAACTTTTGTGTTTATTTTTCCTTTTCCATGTCTATGATCTTATTAGAAAGTTTCTGCATCATTTTGGCCATACTTATCTGGTGTTTTCTCCTCTTTAGGCTTGGTAAACAATAAGGCCTTCCTTCCCCCACCTTTCTCTCCCAACTGTTCAGGGTAATCTTCAATGCTCTCTCTTTCAGCCTCTACTACTTCTGCCTCTTCATAAGTTTCTTCCAGAGTAGACTTGGCCCTACCTTTGGCAAACATGGCCAAATCAGGGCCTAAGGCTGATGTATAGTACTCAATCAGGACCTTGTCCAAAGGTTTGTCAGCGTCAGAAAAATTCTTAATGTATGCCGCAAATCTTTGTGTGAAACTGTGCACCTTCTCCTTTTTCTCTTTCTTTAAGGCACATAATCCTTTCATAAGGGCTGCGTGAGTCTTTTGGACTGCATACTTACTTCTAAACATTCTCTCGAAGGTATCCCAGTCAGGTATAGAATTAGCGGGCAACCCAAAATACCATGAGGTCGCAGCTCCTTTGAGGGTATGTGGGAATAGTATACAAACCACATCTTCATGCTCACCCGCCCTCAATCCTTCTCTTTCCAAATAAAAGCTCTGCAAATGATCATCTACTAATATCTTCTCATTGGGGTCAAATTTAGGCAACAACTTTTCAAAGGCTTGAGGTAGGTCATGCAAAGGCGGGGTCAGGTTTAGAGGTGATCTGGCTCTCCATGCAGGTGGTGGATTCGATGGGTTGGGAGGAGGTAGGTTGGCGTTAACGCCTGCCATGAGTAGGGGTGGAGAGTGAGGAGGTGAGACAATAGGAGTGTGAGCAGGAGAACTATAAGGGGTACCTGGGCCTTCTTGGTTCAAAGGTAGCTCAACTTCTTGTAAGGAAGTTTCTACAAGTTCTTCCCAGTCTCTAACCTGCACTGAGTCTTCTATTATAGGACGGTCTTTCTTTTTATACTCTCTCCTGGGCAATTCAGGGATAATCGGCAATCCTCCAATCTTCTTTATGTATGCCCTGGTGTGTCTTCTCAGGTCATTAACAATTTCGTTGCGAACAGGATATAGATGTTCTCTATTCCCTTCTTCCGGACTTGGATTACGAAGTCCACTAATTTCAAAACTGTAACCAGTGGAATAATCTCGAGAAAATGGGTTTCCTCGACCAGCCATGCACTGGCGGCTATCCTTCTAGTGCCAAAACTGTTGAGGCCTGGAAAATTGCAGGCGGAAACAGTAAGGGATTCTCCCCAATCAACGTTCCCAACTAGCCTGTTGACTGTTTGGTATATGGAATCTATCCAGTTTGTGGTCCAGCTACTATCAGTTAAGTAACAAAACAAAGGATTTACCGGTTGCGGCCCGGTCCACCAAGTTTTTGTAATTTTGACTTAAAATATGGAATGCAAGTGCCTAACTAAATGCGGGGTGATCATAAATGCAAGGAGCTGTCACAATGTGATGCGCAGGTTCTTACCTCTCATCTTAGGCTCACAAACTATTAAATCATATACAGCAAACACATAAACTAACTCTCTAAATCTATCCCTAGGGAGCAGGATTATCATTCATTAGTGAGTAGTACAATCTGTACATGCATTGTGAAAAG